>JAVIAB010000102.1:39431244-39557048 GCA_032433765.1 Megaustenia siamemsis
CATATATAGATCTTACTTTACTTCTATAGATCTTTCTATCAATGTTCTTAAGATGTATATAGCATTGTTGGTGCCCTTTCCTTCCACAAATCCACATTGTTCCTCACTTATTTCTGGTTTCATTTTGTTTCTTGCACGTCTCATGATTATTCTTAGTAATATTTTAGTCATATGGCTCATGAGACTAATAGTGCGATGGTCTTCACGATCAGTGGTGCCTGACTTCTTCGGTATGGCTACAAAGATAGATTTTAGTAAATCTTCAGGTATGTGTCCAGTGTTATATATGTCATTGAGTAATTTTGTTATGACTTGTACACCCAACTCTCCTAATGCATTTATCTCTTCGATTGTTATATTGGCAGGACCTGGAGCTTTGCCTATTTTCATGTGTTAAATTGCGTCCTCCACTTCACTCTGCATGATTGATGGTCCTGTGTCTTTGTTTGAAATGTTTAACTCTTGTCTTTCATCATCATAGAGTTGACTGATATATTCTGTCCATCTTTCCATTGTCTTCTCCTGTCCCATTATTATATTTCCCTCCTTTGATTTCACACATCCTGAAACTTTGACTTCTTTTCTTCCTGTTAATTCATTTAACTGATTGTGCATAAATTTAGAGTCTTTCTTTTGTTGTTTTTCCATTTCTTCATATTTCTGTTTTAACCATCCTTCCTTTGCTTCTCTGCACTTATTTTGGATCTCTTTGTGCAATATTCTGTATGTCCGTTCTTCTTTCTTATGTTTTCTTCTTTCATCCGTTAGTTGTAATATTTCTTCTGTCATCCATTTCTTTTGGTTAATTCTTTTGGTCATTGGTATAACTTCTTTTGATGTTTGTTGAATGGATTGTTTGAGCATTTCCCACTGTTCCTGGATGTCCTGTATTTTCTCAATAGCATTATATCTATTTAACACTATCATGCCATACTTATCACTCATCTGTTTATCTACTCTTAGCATATCTAGTTCTAATTTTATATTTCTTGGTGATTTCTGTGCCTTCCGCAGATTTATTCTTATCTTTCCAACTACTGGTACATGGTCACTACTGCATTCTGCACCTGGCAGATAGATAGATAACACAGATAAGAAAACATGAACAAATGAAAAACGACTTTGTGAACTAAAATAAACTAGACATTTTTGTTAAAATAAACTAGACATTGTTCAGTAATATAAACTAGACATTGTTAAATAATATAAACTTGACATTGTTCAATAATATAAATTAGACATTGTTCAATAATATAAATTAGACATTGTTCAATAATATAAATTAGACATTGTTCAATAATATAAACTAGACACTGTTCAATAATATAAACTTGACATTGTTCAATAATATAAACTTGACATTGTTCAATAATATAAATTAGACATTGTTCAATAATATAAATTAGACATTGTTCAATAATATAAATTAAACATTGTTCAATAATATAAATTAGACATTGTTCAATAATATAAACTAGACACTGTTCAATAATATAAACTAGACATTGTTCAATAATATAAATTAGACATTGTTCAATAATATAAACTAGACATTGTTCAATAATATAAACTTGACAATGTTCAATAATATAAACTAGACATTGTTCAATAATATAAACTAGACATTGTTCTATAATATAAACTAGACATTGTTCAATAATATAAATTAGACATTGTTCAATAATTTAAACTTGACATTGCTTATTAAAATGCACTTGATGTGGTTAATTAAAATAAACTAGACATTGTCAGTAAAATTTGACAGTCTCTTCATCTCTGGGTAATATACAGCAAAACATTTAATAGACAACAGATTTCCAAACAAAATGTACAGTACACCACAGACTCCAAAACATGTACAGTACACCACAGACTCCAAAACATGTACAGTACACCACAGACTCCAAAACATGTACATTACACAACAGACTCCCAAACCTGTACATAACACCACAGACTCCCAAACCTGTACAGTACAGTACAGACTTCCAAACCTATACAGTACAACACAGACTTCCAAACCTGTACTGTACAGTACAGACTTCCAAACCTGTACAGTACAGTACAGACTCCCAAACCTGTACACCACAGACTCCCAAACCTGTACAGTACACCACAGACTCCCAAAACTGTACACCACAGACTCCCGAACCTGTACAGCACAGACTCCCAAACCTGTACACCACAGACTCCCAAACCTGTACAGTACAGACTCCCAAACCTGTACACCACAGACTCCCAAACCTGTACAGTATAGACTCCCAAACCTGTACACCACAGACTCCCAAACCTGTACAGTACAGACTCCCAAACCTGTACACCACAGACTCCCAAACCTGTACAGTATAGACTCCCAAACCTGTACAGTACAGACTCCCAAACCTGTACACCACAGACTCCCAAACCTGTACACCACAGACACCCAAACCTGTACACCACAGACTCCCAAACCTGTACAGTAAAGACTCCCAAACCTGTAGAGTACAGACTTCCAAACCTGTAGAGTACACCACATACTCCCAAACCTATACACCACAGACTCCCAAACCTGTACAGTACAGACTCCCAAACCTGTACAGCACAGACTCCCAAACCTGTACAGCACAGACTCCCAAACCTGTACACCACAGACTCCCAAACCTGTAGAGTACAGACTCCCAAACCTGTAGAGTACACCACAGACTCCCAAACCACAGACTCCCCTGTAGAGTACAGCACAGACTCCCAAACCTGTACACCACAGACTCCCAAACCTGTACACCACAGACTCCCAAACCTGTACACCACAGACTCCCAAACCCGTACAGCACAGACTCCCAAACCTGTACAGTACAGCACAGACTCCCAAACCTGTACAGTACAGCACTGACTCCCAAACCTGTACAGTACAGCACAGACTCCCAAACCTGTACAGTACAGACTCCCAAGCATGACATCATCAAACACAACTCAACAGACTATGCTATACAGACTCCCAAGCATGACATAATCAAACACAATTCAACAGACTATGCAGTTTTAGTACAAAAAACATCAGCAGAATTCTCAAGGTCAAACAAGCTGTGAGATCTAGCGTCTGGGCTCCAGTTCAGGGGTTCTAAAACTGTTTCCGAGTGGCTACCTCCAGACCAAGGCAGACACGACCACCGAATTGGCTTGCCAGACGTTGCAGCTCAGACACAAATAATAGATTTGAAATATATTTTCTGGATAGATTGAGAATTATAAAGGAAGATTTTTACTGAATCTGTCATTTAACGTAATGGTTGTACAACAGCCACTAAAGAGGTGTACATTACAGCATTTCTTTTATTTAAAATAATATTTCAACAAGAGCTGAGATCTCCTTTTGTATTGTGATGTTTGATCATATTGCTGTTTGGTCATATTGCTGTTTGGTCATATTGCTGTTTGGTCATATTGATGCTTGGTCATATTGTTGTTTGGTCACAGTGTAAAGATTAACTTTGGAAATCGATTTTTTTATGAAGCTCGTAAAGATGTAGCTGAAACAGTCTACTCCCGACCACAAACAGAAAGCGAACCCCTTCGGTGATCCCTACCCCACAGGTTGAGACCCCCTAGAATGATGACTTCACATTTTCTACAATTATTGACCAACCCTACACACTTCCATCAAGTACATCAGCACCGTCACACCAGGTATAAAAGTGAAGCGACACCGGTCACAACTTCCAAAATCATCCGATATAAAGTGAGAGAATAGCTACCTGTTACCATGGTAACTATATATACTACCTTTAGTGCCTATTCGTATTTCGATTTTACATTTATAATTCTTGTCAGGTTATTTAGCAGATTTATGTGTCCATACAATGTCAACGAGTCGCCATAGCTCGGTGGTTAGTAAACTGGACTCATCATCATCATCATCATCATCATGATCATCATCATCATCATCATCATCATCTAGTACCGGGCCTGCTGGCGAAGGTGATCATGTCTCTCCACAACTTTCGATCACGACAATTACTTATCACTTCTGTTGATGACCTTCTGCCAAGCCATTCTCTTAAGCTGTCTGGTATTTTTTCTCTTTGCTTCCCTTTATCTCTTCGTCCCTCAATTTTCCCAGTTGTTACAATACATTCCAGTTGTTCTCTTCTCATTACATGACCAAAAAATGATGATTGCTTCTTCCTAATATTAGAAATTAGCTCTCTTTTTGCTTTGACCTCTTTCAGAACATTTTCATTACTCTTCTTAACTGTCCATGGTATTCTCAACATTCTTCTGTAAAACCACATTTCTTCAGATTCCAGTGATTTTCTTGTCTGTTGTCCTATTGTCCATCATTCACATCCATATGTTAAGACTGGCTCTACATAACATTTAAGAACTTTTTTTCTTGTTTCTATTGTCGAAAATTAATTGCACAGTATCTTGCTCATTTTTTGGAAAGCTGCTTTTGCCTGAGCAATTCTGCATCTCACCCCTTTTGTACATCTTCCTTCTGAGGTTAACAAAGTTCCCAAATATTTAAATTCATTTACCTGTTTTAATATTGTTCCACTTGTCTTTATTTTGCACTGAGGTGATGTCCTTTTCTTTGTTGTTACCATTACTTCTGTCTTTTTACTATTAAGGCTGAGTCCTTTATTTTTGCTTTCTTTCACTATAATGTCCAACATTTCTCGTAACTCATTTTCACTCTTAGCGATTAATACTGTATCATCAGCATACCTTAGATTATTTATATTATGACCTCCAATTGTTATCCCAGGTATGCCCCTTATGGATCTTGAAATAATCTCACTATAAATATTAAACAAATCGGGTGACAGCACACAACCTTGCCTAACACCCTGTTTTATTTGTTGAAACATTCCCAATTGGTTTTCAGTTTATTATTCTTAGATCTTTGCTGTCTACGTTTATGCTTTCTAAAATTGTGATTATTTCTTGGTGCTTTACTTTGTCAAATGCCTTGGTGTAATCTATGAAACATAGGTATAGATCTGTTTTCACCTCTATGGCTCTTTCTACGAAAGATCTTATGATATATATGGCATTGCTCGTTCCTTTACCTCCAACAAAACCACACTTGGAACTGGACTACAAAGGACAAAAAGTAGAATTCGATCCCAACCGACGGCTTCCAGGTTCACCCAGCCTTTTATGGGTACCGGATTTTTTCTGGGAAAGTAAAGCGGCACGGGTGTAATACCGACCACATTACACCCAAAAATCATGTGCTGAAGGTCTGTAAAATGTATGATCACTAACACAATATTCCCCATACGCCACTGTGTGTGGCGGGGGTACTGAAGTTATTTTTCTGTGTAAACGTATGGTTCCGGCTGTAGGATTATTTATGTTTCTTTAGCGTCATCTCGACGATTAATAATAATCATCACTATCATCATCCGGCCTTGAGAAAAGGCGTTAACTGAGTGTCGGTTCGTTAACTGATCGCTTACAGCGAGTTCTGATATATCGCGCTATTCGGCCTTTAACCTCCGACTTAAGTGTGGCATTTCCGCTTACAGGATCGCCATCCCTGAACGCTTGGTCAAACAGTGTCATAGTGGCACCTGGAGGAGGTGGAGGAGGATGTGAAACAACTGTTGTTGACCTGACATCCAGCTAATATGTTGCCCCAATGTTAGATTATAAATTTCAAGTTTGAATGACAATTTAGAAGGAGTGTGATTGATGAACTGTCCAGGTCCGATGTCAGGCCCTCTTCAATAGGGGCAATAAGGAAGGGGCCCACTCGCGCACGCTTAAGAAATCGTGACAGTTACAACCAAGAAAACAGAGAAGGCCGTAAGTTCAGTCGCTGCTCGGGCAAAACCGGTAGTAGAAGCCTACCCACACAGTGGATCGCAGGGTGTGCTACAGAGTTTGTGCACTAGGGTCAAGAGACCCCTAAGAAGTTCTCGAGGGGAGTGGGGGTATGGGGTATCAGAGCACCTGAAGGTTTGTCAGCTGTGCAGTGATGGTGATTCTAGAAACAATAAACTTCAAGTTAACATTTCCAGCCCGTATAATTTATGAACTTTACATTGAAGTTAACATTTCCAGCCCGTATAATTTATGAACTTTACATTGAAGTTAACATTGCCAGCCCGTATAATTTATGAACTTATATTGAAGTTAACATTGCCAGCCCGTATAATTTATGAAAACCACGATCGTAATTTCTTTGTACAATCATGAATCGCTACAACAATAGAAATGGTCATTTCCAATATTAGGAAGAAACAATCATCATTTTTTGGCCATGTAATGAGAAGAGATCAACTGGAATATATTGTAACAACTGGAAAAATTGAGGGACGAAGAGATAGAGGGAAGCAAAGAGAATGGCTTGGCAGAAGGTCAACAACAGAAATGATAAATAACTGTTGAGATCGAAATTTGTGGAGAGACATGATCACCTACGCCAGTAGGTCCGGTACTTGATGATGATATTTTATGAACTTTATATTGAAGTTAACATTTTGAGCGCGGATAATTTATGAACTTTATATTGTTAACATTTTGAGCCCGTATAATTTATGAACTTTATATTGAAGTTAATATTTTGAGCACGTATAATTTATGAACTTTATATTGTTAACATTTTGAGCCCGTATAATTTATGAACTTTATATTGAAGTTAATATTTTGAGCACGTATAATTTATGAACTTTATATTGAAGTTAACATTTTGAGCGCGGATAATTTATGAACTTTATAATGAAGTTAACATTTCGAGCGTGGATAATTTATGAGCTTTATATTGAAGTTAACATTTCGAGCGTGGATAATATATGAACTTTATATTGAAGTTAACATTTCGAGCACGTATAATTTATTAACTATACATTGAAGTTAAAATTTCTAGCATGTATAATTACCAACTACACTTTCAAGTAAACATTTCAGTAAGATATCAATGATTGATCCGTCTCTCTCCATTTTAATGAATCTATTCCCTCAATTCTTTCACCAGATGTCAACAACAGCCATAGCCGCCCTGCTCTGTACAACCATCGGTCTAGGTAACTCTCATGTTATCGTCTCATTGTGTCACACGTTTCTTTAATTAACAAATCTCCACTCTGAGAGTTTCATTAATTAGAAAATCTCAACTGTGAGAGTTTCATTAATTAGTTAATCTCAACTCTGAGAGTTTCATTAATTAGAAAATCTCAACTCTGAGAGTTTCATTAATTAGCAAATCTCAACTCTGAGAGTTTCATTAATTAGCAAATCTCAACTCTGAGAGTTTCATTAATTAGCAATTCTCAACTGTGAGCGTTTCTTTAATTAGCAAATCTCAACTGTGAGAGTTTCATTAATTAGCAAATCTCAACTGTGAGCGTTTCTTTAATTAGCAAATCTCAACTGTGAGAGTTTCATTAATTAGCAAATCTCAACTGTGAGCGTTTCTTTAATTAGCAAATCTCAACTGTGAGAGTTCAGTAATTAGCAAATTTCAACTGTGAGAGTTTCATTAACCGAATAAATCACGCAACAATGATTATGGTTATGGAAGACCCTATTGGTTATTATTGACTCGCTACTTCTAGAGCTACAAGAAGGAAGAGTCAACACCCCCTTACCTGTAGTGTATACGCTCCGATGATCAATATTATCACTCAATAAGGAATCTTAATCCGAACTTCCATCTATGTGGTGAATCAATACAACTTCGACATTGTGTGACAGAAATCCATGACTGAATCAATTGTGAGTCATGTTGGGCTGTAAATAGTTATATTTATAGAGAAACCATTTTATTGTCAGTGAGCATTCAACCACTTGCAATAACTCACGATAGAAACCGATTAAAAACACAATAAAACCTGCTTCAAATAACACGCGAATTGATTGAGTTGCATGCATAAACGAGTAAAAGGCTAAGGGTACCCTGAAGTAAAACAACCCCGCTGCCTTGTGAGTGAGACTTTTTTTAGTTAAAGGCTAGCGGAGCCAACCGTAAACAAACCGGCGGAAGGCAACAGAAAAGCACCGTCGTAGCTTCTTTGTAAACCATGAATCGCCACAACAATAGAATTCCCAATATTAGGATGAAACAATCATAATTTGTTTGGCCATGTAATGAGAATGGAACAGCTGGAATATATTGTGACAACTGGAAAAATCGAGTGACAAAGAGATAGAGGGAAACAAATAGAAAAGATACCAGACAGCTTAAGAGAATGGCTTGGCAGAAGGTCAACAACAGAAATGATAAATAACTGTCGAGATTGAAAGTTGTGGAGAGACAAATCACCTACGCCAGCAGACCCGGTACTTGATGATGATGATAGGTATAAACATCCGGAATAGACTTTTGAAAAGCAGGATTGGATGAAATACAAAAGGATTTTATTGAAACCCTGACAATAGAGACTAGATCTCATCCAGCTATCATTAGACGAGCCGGATGGAGAGAGTAGACTCAATACTACACAGCGCCTCTGACCTTTAACTTGTCGCTGCTTCCAGTCTCCAATCAACGGTACAGTTGATATCCCCGTAATGACTTGCAGCAAAAGCTGAATTAACTCCCACAATTCAATGTTCCAAGAGCTACAACCAACATTAGCCTCGTCAAGGCATCCCTAACTTTGAGTGCCGAGATCCTAGGGATGAACTTACATCAGCAAACATGACAGTTTCTCCCAGGGACCTTGTCAATGTATCAATCACAGATGTAGATGTCTTCGGAAATGTTCGGGTTAATGGAGCAATCCATCAAGTGTTATTCCATTATATCAGCTACCAACCCGCCCCACCGTGCCGAGTGACTCTACGAAAAGAAGCAGCGCGTATGTGAGTGTATATAAGGGACGTCGCCCACAATACAAGCCATTTTAGAGTTCTGACACCACAAAGAGGACCAAGTGAATAGCTGTGCAAAACAGTTACTAGGGAAGGCTCAACCATGGGACAAAGAAACATGCAGGAACAACAAGAACTAACAGCAAATCATCGGCCATGGAGAACTTTGACTTCCGCCCTATGTGCCGTCTTCGGTCCGAGAGGAAAATGAAGAAATTATTGATGTGCTACGATCTGATGCCAGGCTTTCTCTTTTTTTTTTTAACAGATGAGTATGTAAACAACTGTATAAACACAAAGATGTGCCGAGGCATGATCACCTACACCAGCAAAGGCACCTGGTGATGATTAAGTTCAAATAAAAAATTACTGAAACGTTTCAAGAGCTTTAAAACTTTTAACCAAATTTTTTTGTTGCAGTGGCGTGTGACAGACTTCGGATATCTGGTGACCACTTCACCTACAAGGGGCAGCACGTATTCCTGTCAGGGGGGAACTTGCCCTGGATTAGCTACGCCTATGACTTCGGCAACAACCAGTGGCAATCTCGAAAGGCACAAGCTGAACAACAATTCCAGCTGTTACACAACGCTGGAGGAAACTCCATCAGTAAGTTGCTCGTTCGTGTCCGCTCAATATTTCAACAATCCTTGGTAAGTGGTTCAACAGAGCGTTTCTTGTCAATATTTCAACAATACTTGGTAAGTTATCATTTCTACTAACAACTAATCCAATGAGAAGGGAAAAGTGTGCTCGTCAACACGATCATTGTCAGAAAGCTGGTGTGATCAAAGTTAGACTTGCAGGCTAAGTTCTAGAACAAACCTTGAGATAGATACTGGACATTCAAGTCCCACATAAATTGAGTCATTGAGTCATTGAGTTATTTGCGAGTCATCATCATTACACTCCGAACATGTCCATAGGTGCTCAGATCCCCTCCTCAGCAATTCCCTCAGTGTCCAGCGACTGACGACTCCAGTTCTATGTTGGTTGATAAGTCTTCTTACACGGCCACCAAGTTTCTCATTTCTGGTTGTGCCCATCTTAACTCCCACCTCTTTCATCGGAAGGAGTGACGTCGACTCATGGTTGTCGAAGTCCTGTGCTCTTCACACATCTCGGAGACAGAGCAGCTAGCCAACCTATCCGCTCTTACATTTCCCCGTACTCCGGCATGTCCAGGGACATAGACAAAGGTGACCTTATGTATTTTGGACTTCTGCAACGACTCTACCCATTGCATGCGTATAGAGCCCGCCTCCACTTTTTTTTATCATATATAAATATGGAGGCGTGGGTGTAGTCTTGTGACTCTAGCCAGATGAATGCCCGAATAGAAGATGCTCTACAAAAAAAGAAACACACACTGACAGTGTGGGTCGACATGGAGAAGGCTTTTGATAGGGTATGATCGGGTATGATAGGGTATGGAGAGAAGGATTAAAGAACAAGCTTCTCAGACTTGGCATCCAAGGCCGTTTATTAAACTTGATATCTCAATACCTACAAGACAGAGCGGCCAGAGTACAAGTACATGGACAACTAAGTAAGTAAGCCAGAATCGATCACGGTGCCCCACAAGGTAGAGACCTATCCCCAACACTCTTCTTAATTTTCATAAATGACATCGTAATGGACATTCCACCCAGAATACACTCAATAATGTACGCAGACGACCTGCCGTTATGGGCACGTGAAGAATCTATGTCAGTGGCTAGCTCCAGAATGCAAGATGCCCTAGGAAAACTTGACAAATGGACAAACACCTGGTTACTACCAATCAACGAAAAAAAACTACATACACAATGTTCAGCCTCTCAAGAAACACACTCTCTGCAAACTTGAAGATAAAAGACCATACACTCCCTATTGACCAAAACCCAACATATCTTGGTGTCGCCTTGAATCGCAGACTGACATGGAAAAACCAGATAGACTACTCTGAAAAAGTCATGATCACAGAAGAAGAAGATGAATGCCCTGGTCACAGCCATTACCTCCATCATCATGCTACTCGTGGTGTTAACGCATGTACCGCAGTCTTCTTGGACTATTCTGCCAGCCGAGCGTGATGTAAATGCCCATAGACTCCTTTTTTGTTGTGTTACAGATCCGTCTGTGTAGATGACTGCATCTTTCTCATGGGTTTAACCCAGATGAGACCGCTGACCTCCGCATTGTCCATGACTGAGTTTTATTCCCTACATTTCCTGTCGAGTGTGACAATTCACGAGAATGTGCTCTTGAATGATTTAGGCACCGGTATCCACTCCTTGCCAGCGTTGATATTGATAAGCCCACAGACCTGTTTGATGACATCTTCTGCTCCGCCCACCCATGATTTTTAGCACCCCTCTTTTTAGCCTGGCACCTTTCTATGTGTTGAGCACGTGGTGCAATGGATGTTCTTTATCTGCACTTATCTTCCGGTATGCTCGTGCCCTTCAGATCTTGATTCGGTCATCCATGGTTGGAAAGTGAAGAAGATACCTCATTGCTACACAGGGAGTGACCCTCGTACACCCCAAGATAATGCACATAGATTCATTCTGTATTTCTCCAGCCTATCAATTTGAGTCGAACTGACAGTAAAAATGGCCATGGCATACTCGATTGGTGCAATGACTAATCCCTGGAACAGAAGAGTAAGTAGCCTCTGCTCGATGTTGGCAGCTGCCATAAATTTCAAGGTGGTTAAACCTATGCGGTATTATGTTATCACATGGTCGACGTGGTCCCGAAAACATAGGCTGCGATCAAACTTAACTCCGAGGTCAACCTGTTCCTGGTCACCTCCTCAGCTCCCATTCGTACCACCGGTGTTTCCATGTTAACGATATGATTGTTAAGGGAGAACCATGCAACTGATGCTTTATTAGGATTAACCAAGGCACCTGAAACCCCACACCAGGAAGATATGGGATCGAGTTCGTCTTGCATTGTGGAGGCGATTCCCCGTCTGTCTCTTCCCTGTCGATATACCAGAATATCATCAGCAAAAGTCATAGTTCTTCCCCTCCTATCCAGCTGTTGTTCCGTAATCGTTATTGTGTACACGTTAAATAGAACTGGTGACAATGGTGAGCCTTGTGGCAGCCCTGGACAAATGGATGTTGGCTCGGAAGACCAACTTCCACATCTGAGTATCACTTTCCTCTGAAACAGTGCCGCAGCGATCCATCTAATGAGGAAGGGGTGCACCGCCAGTTTGAGGAGCATATGCATGAGATATTCAAATGGTACCCTGTTGTATGCATTCTCCAGATCTATAGCAGCAGCACATGTCTCCTCTCGTCTGTGGAAGCCTTCGAAGACGTCATAGGCAAAGACTGAACATTGAGCCATGTCTCGTTATATCTATAATCTCTGAGTGCGGGTGGGAATACGCGTTTCTGTTCAAGGTGACAGGTGAGGACACGGGCAACTATTTTCTCCAGCAGCTTGCCCGCATTGATCTGCATTGTGATGATTCTGTAGGCACTGATCTGAGAATGGTCCTTGTTTGGCTTCGGTAGCGGTAGTAAGTAGCTGTGTAGCCACTCCTCCTTAATCTGGCAACTCCGAATACTGGCATTATACTCATTGGCCAGTTTTGTCAAGTCGTCGTCAGCTAAATCGCCTATGTAATCGTACCGAACACCATCTGGACCAGGAGCAGTGTTGTGTGACCTTTTAAGTGTCATGCGAATGGTATCGGTTGTGATTGTGAGATCTTCTTCCAGCCCTACATCCTTACACAATTTTGACAGCGATCCCCGTATCCTCATTCTTACAGCCTCATTTCTTTGGTTCGTCTGCTCAATGTAGCGGGCAAGCAGGGCCTTCCCTTTGCTCTCATCAGATTTGTGCCATATCCGGCCTGTGCTCTGGAAGTCTGGTATGCCTCTGAGTCGTGTTGTGCCATTCATGCTCTGATGAAGACGCCAGAATGTGGCTAGCGATTTTTCTGAGCACACTTTTTTACAGAAGTCATCCCATTTGGCATCCTTAGCCTGCTTAGCCCATAGTTTAAAGTGCATAATTTTTGGTCGACTTCTTTCAGACGCTTCAAGAGCTTAGGTTGTGTTCTACCATACCTTCTGGCTTTCTGCCATGCCTTGGCCGTTTGTCTCTTGTTCCGCCAAGCTTCCTCGACATCTACGTTCCACCAGGGTGGCTGCGTCCATCTCTCCTACCTCCAGCGAGGAGCGCCCTGTTTCTTATGTCTGATTTTGCTAATGACGTCCTGGTCTGTTTTCTCATAGTTGAATGTGTGGAGCTTTCTTTTCTGGCTTCTATTTCTGCTTTTCTCAATTAGGAGGACACATGGATAGTGATCACTTTCGTGAAATCCCAGTGCACTCCACCTGCAAACCGGTACAAAGATGGAAAACATCAGTGTCAGGTCTATGACACTATCAGAGTCCCCTGTTCGAGTGGTCATTCTGGTTGCTTTTCAATCTATCAAGCACACAAAATCGACCGACGCCAGTAAGTTCTCTAGGTCTTCCCCCTGCTTGTTTGTTATGTCGTTACCCCACTGCTTGCGTAAGTTGCTCAAATAGAAACTATGTGCCCCACCATTATTGATGTCATTGTATGAAATGTGTCCCGCCATTATTGATGTCATTGTATGAAATGTGTCCCACCATTATCTCTCTCTCTCTCTCTCTCTGCGTTCAGGACTCAATCAGAGTAAGGATTCCAGACTCTCATATGAGGTCAGCTGTCAGGCTAAGTGTGTTGATCGCCCCCACAGACAGAACATGACAATTAGAGTCTGCCAGATCCACTCTGACTGAACACCCGTTAATACGTTGCACTGTGTTCTGCGCCAGTGGCCCAGTGCATCCGATTTCAGCCAGCATTTTTTCGGGTTTGCTTTCCCTAGCCTTTGATTGTCCCCAATCTTCCTGCAAGGCAGCAGATGATCTTTTCTGTAGGGGGATTCTGCCCTTAGATGGTAGGCCCTCCCAGGTTTACGAGCACCATCTGCCCGAGTCACTAGAGGTGACTAACACAGACACGGACACACAAAGATGTGAGATGTGACTAACACAGACATACACACACAAAGATGTGAGATGTGACTAACACAGACATGCACACACAAAGATATGAGATGTGACTAATACAGACATGCACACAGCGATACGAGGCATGACTAACACTGACACACATCAAGATATATGACACATGACTAACATAAACATGCACATAAAGATATGAGATATAAATGACATTGACATGCACACACAAAGATATGACACATGCCTAACATAGACATGCACACAAAGATAAGAGATATGACTAACATAGATATGCACACACAAAGATATGAGATGGGACTAACATAGCCATGCACACACAAGGATATGAGATGTGACAAACACAGACATGCACACACAAAGATATGAGATATGACTAACATAAACATGCACACAAAGATATGAGATATCACTAACCCAGACATGCACACACAAAGATATGACATATGACTAACACTGGTACACGCTAAGATATGAGATATGACTAAACACAGACACACATAAAGATATGAGACATGATTAACACGGACACACCGAGTTATGAGATATGACTAACATGACACACACCAAGATATGAGCCATGGCCAGCACACACAAGCTAAGATATGAGCCATGGCTAGGACAGAAACACAGCAAGATATGAGCCATGGTTTCACTAAAAAACACCAAGAAATGAACCATGTCTAGCACAGAAACACATTAAAGTGTCCATATGCTTGGGCTTGTTGTAGTCGGCAGACTCTTCTGAACGTGGGAATCACAGGTTTCGTTAAACAGTTGTCCGGAGTTTTGAGAGTGCAGTCTGACCCATAGAACGTTCTCTTGCATGTACAGATTCCCGATCGACTGTTGACAGGTGTCGTTGAAACAGTTGTCCGGACATTTGAGAGTACATATGATGCCACAGCCATCAGAACACATCTGTTCGCACTGTAGCCCAAAATTACCATCTGGACAAGTGTCATTACAGGTATTGCCAAGATGTTTACAATGTAGGCATTTTCCAGATTTTTCCTCAAATAAAGGACAGACACTGAGACAAGACCCGGAACAGTCGTGTCCATAGATCCCATGTGAACAGTAGCCGTGACAAGTACCGATGATGACATTGCAGCCTTTACTACACCCACTACACACTGCACAAAACGACAAGACTGCTCGTCCAGACAATAGGTGTCTGTAAATGTTTGCACCTCACATACCGTCAGTGCACTGTCGGCCTGCGAAATGGTCGGTGAGAACTCAATCTTAATGTGTGCCATTGACGTTTGTGTTTTGACTACAATAGTGTTCACAGATAAATTAGGGTATTATTATTGATGTCATTGTATGAAATGTGTCCCACCATTATTGATGTCATTGTATGAAATGTGTCCCACATTATTGATGTCATTGTATGAAATGTGTCCCACCATTATTGATGTCATTGTATGAAATGTGTCCCACCATTATTGATGTCATTGTATGAAATGAGTCCCACCATTATTGATGTCATTGCATGAAATGTGACCCACCATTATTGATGTCATTGCATGAAATGTGTCCCACCATTATTGATGTCATTGTATGAAATGTGTCCCACCATTATTGATGTCATTGCATGAAATGTGACCCACCATTATTGATGTCATTGTATGAAATGTGTCCCACCATTATTGATGTCATTGCATGAAATGTGTCCCACCATTATTGATGTCATTGTATGAAATGTGTCCCACCATTATTGATGTCATTGCATGAAATGTGACCCACCATTATTGATGTCATTGTATGAAATGTGTCCCACCATTATTGATGTCATTGTATGAAATGTGTCCCACCATTATTGATGTCATTGCATGAAATGTGTCCCACCATTATTGATGTCATTGCATGAAATGTGTCCCACCATTATTGATGTCATTGCATGAAATGTGTCCCACCATTATTGATGTCATTGCATGAAATGTGACCCACCATTATTGATGTCATTGCATGAAATGTGTCCCACCATTATTGATGTCATTGTATGAAATGTGTCCCACCATTATTGATGTCATTGCATGAAATGTGTCCCACCATTATTGATGTCATTGTATGAAATGTGTCCCACCATAATTGATGTCATTGTATGAAATGTGTCCCACCATTATTGATGTCATTGCATAAAATGTGTCCCACCATTATTGATGTCATTGCATGAAATGTGTCCCACCATTATTGATGTCATTGCATGAAATGTGTCCCACCATTATTGATGTCATTGCATGAATTGTGTCCCACCATTATTGATGTCATTGCATGAAAAGTGTCCCACCATTATTGATGTCATTGTATGAAATGTGTCCCACCATTATTGATGTCATTGCATGAAATGTGTCCCACCATTATTGATGTCATTGCATGAAATGTGACCCACCATTATTGATGTCATTGCATGAAATGTGTCCCACCATTATTGATGTCATTGTATGAAATGTGTCCCACCATTATTGATGTCATTGCATGAAATGTGTCCCACCATTATTGATGTCATTGTATGAAATGTGTCCCACCATTATTGATGTCATTGCATGAAATGTGTCCCACCATTATTGATGTCATTGTATGAAATGTGTCCCACCATTTTTGATGTCATTGTATGAAATGTGTCCCACCATAATTGATGTCATTGTATGAAATGTGTCCCACCATTATTGATGTCATTGCATGAAATGTGTCCCACCATTATTGATGTCATTGCATGAAATGTGTCCCACCATTATTGATGTCATTGCATGAAATGTGTCCCACCATTATTGATGTCATTGTATAAAATGTGTCCCACCATTATTAATGTCATTGCATGAAATGTGTCCCACCATTATTGATGTCATTGCATGAAATGTGTCCCACCATTATTGATGTCATTGCATGAAATGTGTCCCACCATTATTGATGTCATTGCATGAAATGTGTCCCACCATTATTGATGTCATTGTATGAAATGTGTCCCACCATTATTGATGTCATTGTATGAAATGTGTCCCGCCATTATTGATGTCATTGTATGAAATGTGTCCCACCATTATTGATGTCATTGCATGAAATGTGTCCCACCATTATTGATGTCATTGTATGAAATGTGCCCCACCATTATTGATATCATTGCATGAAATGTGCCCCACCATTATTGATGTCATTGCATGAAATGTGTCCCACCATTATTGATGTCATTGCATGAAATGTGCCCCACCATTATTGATGTCATTGTATGAAATGTGTCCCACCATTATTGATGTCATTGCATGAAATGTGTCCCACCATTATTGATGTCATTGTATGAAACGTGTCCCACCATTATTGATGTCATTGTATGAAATATGTCCCACCATTATTGATGTCATTGTATGAAACGTGTCCCACCATTATTGATGTCATTGCATGAAATGTGTTCCAGGACTGTGGATCCACATCCAAGGGGAAACAAGCCCACATTACGATAGCAGCGGAAACGTCATCGGCCTGGACTCTCAGGGGACGTTCATCAACGACTTTAAGGACATGCTGAATCTGGCACAGAAGTAAGTTCTGGAGTTGTCTGTCTTGTCTCCATCAAACTCTAGCTAGTTCTGGAGTTGTCTGTCTTGTCTCCATCAAACTCTAGCTAGTTCTGGAGTTGTCTGTCTTGTCTCCATCAAACTCTAGCTAGTTCTGGAGTTGTCTGTCTTGTCTCCATCATACTCTAGCTAGTTCTGGAGTTGTCTGTCTTGTCTCCATCATACTCTAGCTAGTTCTGGAGCAGTCTGTCTTGTCTCCGTCATACTCTAGCTAATTCTGGAGTTGTCTGTCTTGTCTCCATTATACTCTAGCTCATTCTGGAGTTGTCTGTCTTGTCTCCATCATACTCTAGCTCATTCTGGAGCTGTCTGTCTTGTCTCCGTCATACTCTAGCTCATTCTGGAGTTGTCTGTCTTGTCTCCATCATACTCTAGCTCATTCTGGAGTTGTCTGTCTTGTCTCCGTCATACTCTAGCTCATTCTGGAGTTGTCTGTCTTGTCTCCATCATACTCTAGCTAGTTCTGGAGTTGTCTGTCTTGTCTCCGTCATACTCTAGCTCATTCTGGAGTTGTCTGTCTTGTCTCCATCATAATCTGGTTTGTTTTGGAGCCATAAACGCTATCTATAACACAACATCAACAACAACATCACCATTATCACCACCATCATCATCTTCAATACCATCATTATCACCACCATCATCATCAATACCATCATTATCACCATCATCACCATCAATACCATCAATACCATCATTATCACCACCATCATCATCATTACCATCATTATCACCACCATCATCATCAATACCATCATTATCACCACCATCATCATCAATACCATCATTATCACCACCATCGTCATCAATACCATCATTATCACCACCATCATCATCAATACCATCATTATCACCACCATCATCATCAATACCATCATTATCACCACCATCATCATCAATACCATCATTATCAACACCATCATCATCATTACCATCATTATCACCATCATCATCATCATCAATACCATCATTATCACCACCATCATCATCAATACCATCATTATCACCACCATCTTCATCAATACCATCATTATCACCGCCATCATCATCATTACCATCATTATCGCCACCATCATCATCAATACCATCATCATCAATACCATCATTATCACCACCATCATCATCAATACAATCATTATCACCACTATAATCATCAATACCATCATTATCACCACCACCATCATCAATACCATCATTATCACCACCATCATCATCAATACCATCATTATCACCACCACCATCATCATTACCATCATTATCACCACCATCATCATCAATACCATCATTATCGCCACCATCATCATCAATACCATCATTATCACCACCATCATCATCAACACCATCATTACCATCATCATCAATACCATCATTATCAACACCACCATCATCAATACCATCATCATCAATACCATCATTATCACCACCACCATCATCAATACCATCATTATCACCACCATCATCATCAATACCATCATTATCACCACCATCATCATCAATATCATCATTATCACCACCATCATCATCAATACCATCATTATCAACACCATCATCATCATTACCATCATTATCACCACCATCATCATCAATACCATCATTATCACCACCATCATCATCAATACCATCATTATCACCACCATCATCATCAATACCATCATTATCACCGCCATCATCATCATCAATACCATCATTATCACCGCCATCATCATCAATACCATCATTATCAACACCACCATCATCATCACAAACATTATTATCGTCATCTATCTCCTCCCTGTTGAAACGAGACTCCTATGACAGCTACTTTCATTTTTTTTCTGCCCATCTTAACGTTCCCAGTGCATGCAGCAAACTTTCCCAGCCTGTCTATGATATGTTGTACTCACCTTCTAGCTATACCGCTGCTTCGTTTACCTGCAACTTTCTTATTTCACGATAACATTATTTTATTCTCCTTGTTTATACATTTATGCTTTCTCTTGTATTTTATCAAACAGTTCATGACATTTTAAGTTCCTGCAAAATTGATTTCTTTGTTCTTATCTCCGTCCATGGAGTTCTGAGTATTCTTTTGTGACACTTGCTTTCGAAGGCCTTGATTTAGCAGGTCTGACGATTATCCATGTTTCCCAGTTATATGTTGCTGTGGACAAAATACAGGCTCTCTGACACAGATACAATCAATTTGTTGTATGTTTATATAACATCAGATATAATAATTTTGTTGTATGTTTATACATCAGATATAATCATTTTGTTGCATATTTATATAACAACAGATACAATACATTTGTTGTATGTTTATATAACATCAGATATAATAATTTTGTTGTATGTTTATACAACATCAGATATAATCATTTTGTTGCATGTTTCTATGACACAGATACAACCTGTTTGCCTTCCCGACCTTGTGGAACGCAGCCGTCAACCAGGATGGACAGAACCACCTGAACGGACTCATCACTGATCCTAACAAGCTTCAGTCTTACATCGACAAGGCCTTGACCCCACTGGTTCAAGCGGTCAAAGGTCATCCAGCATTGGGTGGATGGGACATCATCAACGAAATTGAAGGAATGATCAAAACTGGAACGGTACGTGTCTTGCTCAAGGTCTTGTACAAGTCTCGTTAAAGTATTGCTCAAGGTCTTATAATAGTCTTGTTAAAGTATTGCTCAAGGTCTTATAATAGTCTTGTTAAGGTATTCCTCAAGGTCTAGTACTGGTCTCGTTAAAGTATTGCTCAAGGTCTTGTACTAGTCTTGTTAAAGTATTGCTCAAGGTCTTATAATAGTCTTGTTAAGGTATTTCTCAAGGTCTAGTACTGGTCTCGTTAAAGTATTCCTCAAGGTCTTGTACAAGTCTCGTTAAAGTATTGCTCAAGGTCTTTTACAAGTCTCGTTTAAGTATTGCTCAAGATATTGAACTGGTATCCGAACCCCCAACCAACAGAGCCCGGTGATATGGTTCCAACATTGAAGGAACAACAATAACACAATCTTGCAGGGAACTTTCACTTGAACGCGCTTTTCTATTTTTAATGGGAAATAATTATAGCGCGTAGCAAGAGACTACAACCAATACAGAGTTATTACCCTTGTCAGCTATGTAGAAACGTCATTCGCAAAAATAAATAGAGAAAAGGCGAAGACCAAACAGATCGACGACTATCATTTGTGATTCCGGAAAAAAAAAACAGAGATTATACCGACGATCTATATATCTTAAGACAGCTAGGAGAAAATACGACAGAATACAATCAAAATTTGTATATAGCCTTCATTGAGCAGGAAAAAACATTCATAGACAGTAAACAGAGATCAACTGTGGGAGATACTAACAACATACGGAGTAAGCCAACATTAAACAGAGAGCAATTGTGGGAGATACTAACAACATACGGAGTAAGCCAACATTAAACAGAGAGCAATTGTAGGAGATACTAACAACATACGGAGTAAGTCAACATTAAACAGAGAGCAATTGTGGGAGATACTAACAACATACGGAGTAAGCCAACATTAAACAGAGAGCAATTGTGGGAGATACTAACAACATACTGAGTAAGCCAACATCTAACAGAGAACAACTGTGGGAGATACTAACAACATGCGGAGTAAGACAACATCTAACAGAGAACAATTGTAGGAGATACTAACAACATACGGAGTAAGCCAACATTAAACAGAGAACAACTGTGGGAGATACTAACAACATGCGGAGTAAGACAACATCTAACAGAGAACAACTGTGGGAGATACTAACAACATGCGGAGTAAGCCAACATCTAACAGAGAACAACTGTGGGAGATACGAACAGCATACGGAGTAAACCAACATTAAACAGAGAACAACTGTGGGAGATACTAACAACATGCGGAGTAAGACAACATCTAACAGAGAACAACTGTGGAAGATACTAACAACATACGGAGTAAGCCAACATCTAACAGAGAACAACTGTGGGAGATACTAACAACATACTGAGTAAGCCAACATCTAACAGAGAACAACTGTGGGAGATACTAACAACATACTGAGTAAGCCAACATTAAACAGAGAACAACTGTGGGAGATACTAACAACATTCTGAGTAAGCCAACATCTAACAGAGAACAACTGTGGGAGATACTAACAACATACTGAGTAAGCCAACATCTAACAGAGATCAACTGTGGGAGATACTAACAACATACTGAGTAAACCAACATTAAACAGAGAACAACTGTGGGAGATACTAACAACATACGGAGTTAGCCAACACTAAACAGAGATCAACTGTGGGAGATACTAACAACATACTGGGTAAGCCAACATTAAACAGAACAACTGTGGGAGATACTAACAACATACGGAGTAAGCCAACATCTAACCAACGTAATTACAAGTCTTTACATCAACAGCAGCTGCACAGCCAGAACAGCACTGGGCTACACAGACAGGAGTACAGCTACGGGTGCGTACTATCTCCTCTATTGTTTATTACATACATGGACTACATATGCAAGTTAGCCAACCCATCGGATATAGGGGAGATTAACGAGCTTCTATTTGCAAACAATCAGTCATTAATACATGGACAAATAGAAGAACTACAAGAACACTTAAACAAACTTAACAGCACAGTCATTCAGTACTACAGGAATATCTCAAGACAAGTAATAAAACAGGAAACAGACAAATAATTGCAATACTGCGATAAGGCTGGTAACAGGAGCGTGTAGGGGGGTGTAATGTACATTCCAATAAGGTAAGGTTGTCAGCTTTACAATGGAAGAACACAACACAATAATGAGGGTGGATGAAATGAGGGGTCCTCAGGGAATAGATGAAATGATGGGTCCCCTGGTGATGGATGAAATGGGAGGTCCATAGGTTAGACGGGAAAACAGATACCAGTTGTGGCAAGAGGGAAGAAAATCAGAAGATAAGAGAGTGAAAGAGAAGGCCAGTAATTAAAGAAAAGAGTGAAAAGAGTTTAACTCCTCAGATAGAGAGTGCCAAAGCGGGCTATGGTCTCCAAACTTGAGAGAAATCTCTACTACTGATGAAATGTAGTATCTGGTAATTTGAGTTAAATGGATCAAAATGGATTATTCCTAAACACACAAAAAAGCCTAACATGAACATTTGGTCTCCCATACTTTCAGCAAGATTCTGACCCTTGCTATGACACATCAGCGCTGGTCAACAGTGGGGCGGGCTGGGCTGGACAGAAGTACAACTATCGCGATGTTCTCAGGTGAGCTTCCTAGTTCGTCATCTGTGTTGTGTTGTTGTGTTATGTTGTGTTATATTGTGTTGTGTTATCTCGTGATGTAACTATTAATGACAAGCACATTTTTCTTTAAAGTTGAAAAATACGGTAGAAGATTTTTTGTTTGTTTAGTCTGTTTTATAATTGTTTAGTCTGTTTTATAATTGTTTAGTCTGTTTTAAAATTGTTTAGTTTGTTTTATAATTGTTTAGTCTGTTCTATAATTGTTTAGTTTGTTTTATAATTGTTTAGTTTGTTTTATAATTGTTTAGTCTGTTCTATAATTGTTTAGTCTGTTCTATAATTGTTTAGTCTGTTCTATAATTGTTTAGTTTGTTTTATAATTGTTTAGTCTGTTCTATAATTGTTTAGTTTGTTTTATAATTGTTTAGTTTGTTCTATAATTGTTTAGTTTGTTCTATAATTGTTTAGTCTGTTCTATAATTTTTTAGATTGTTTTATAATTGTTTAGTTTGTTCTATAATTGTTTAGTCTGTTCTATAATTGTTTAGTCTGTTCTATAATTGTTTAGTCTGTTCTATAATTGTTTAGTTTGTTTTATAATTGTTTAGTTTGTTTTATAATTGTTTAGTTTGTTCTATAATTGTTTAGTTTGTTTTATAATTGTTTAGTTTGTTCTATAATTGTTTGGTTTGTTCTATAATTGTTTAGTTTGTTCTATAATTGTTTAGTTTGTTTTATAATTGTTTAGTTTGTTCTATAATTGTTTAGTTTGTTTTATAATTGTTTAGTTTGTTTTATAATTGTTTAGTTTGTTTTATAATTGTTTAGTTTAACTTGATCTTTTCCTGCATTCATGTGTTCGATGTGCATCACTTAACATCATCCATTGTATCCCTACTTGGCAGTCGTGGGTTTCAACTTCTTCATGTTTCACTGCAAGATCCAGGACCCTACTCGATGGCCCTTGAATTCATTCCATTTTAGATGTGATCAAATCAATTTTTCTACCAACTCTGTGCTACCAGTGCCAGAATTGGACGCTGGACTCTAGAACAATAAGAAAGATAACGACCACCGAAATGAAATGTGTCAGAAGAATGACAGGAAACAGCTTAAGGGACAGAGTAAGAAACACTGACCTGAGGAAGAAACTCGAAATTGAACCAGCCATCAAATACATAAAGAAACAACAGATAAATTGGTTCGGCCACATAACAAGACAGAAAGAACTAACAATGAATCAAAGAGCCATAAACAAACGCTACGAAAACGTCAGATTAAGAGGAAGACCGAGAAAGAGATGGATAAAGGGAATACTAGAGTCACTAGGAGGAATAACATCAGAAGAGGCCAACAGAAGAGCAAAGAATCGCAGATTGTTTCTCCCCTCGACGCCAACGGCAACAGAGGAAGGATAGAAGAAGTAGAAGAAGTAGATGTGATCTTTGGTTGCATGACCATTTATCTTATTTGCGTATTAGTCTTGAATTCATTCCATTGTACACAGAGTCTTTCATTAGAATTATAACATATAATTATGTTCATTTTTGTTTTCTTTTTCACTCAAAGTAAACAGACTTTTCTTATAAGAAATAATCAGACAAGACTTTTAATGAACTCATGAATTTTGACTTACAACGACGCTGTGAATCGATCGATTGTATCAACTCTGACAGTTGACATTCTAAGTCCATACCTCAACGGTCTGACAATGTTTCCCTTGGCAGGTTCATTAACTGGCAGGTAGCAGCGATCCACAACGCAGACTCTGGGTCGCTTGTGTCCGTGGGTGTGTCGAACCCAAGGTTCAACACGGATCAGTTTGGACAGGTCAACCACTACACCGATGACTGCGTGGTGAAAGGGGGAGGGAAATCCAATGTGAGTGCAGTAAAAGGGGGAGGGGGCAGTTAAAATAACATGTGGGCAGATACAATAACATGGAGACAGATACAATAACATGGGGGTATATACAATAACATGGGGGCAGATACAATAACATGGAGACAGATACAATAACATGGAGACAGATACAATAACATGGGGGTATATACAATAACATGGGGGCAGATACAATAACATGGAGACAGATACAATAACATGGGGGCAGATACAATAACATGGAGACAGATACAATAACATGGGGGCAGATACAATAACATGGGGGTTTATACAATAACATGGGGGCAGATACAATAACATGGAGACAGATACAATAACATGGGGGCAGATACAATAACATGGGGGTTTATACAATAACATGGGGGCAGATACAATAACATGGGGGCAGATACAATAACATGTGGGCAGATACAATAACATGGAGACAGATACAATAACATGGAGACAGATACAATAACATGGGGGTATATACAATAACATGGGGGCAGATACAATAACATGGGGGTTTATACAATAACATGCAGACAGATACAATAACATGGAGACAGATACAATAATATGGGAGTAGATACAATAACATGGAGACAGATACAATAACATGGGGGTAGATACAATAACATGGAGACAGATACAATAACATGGGGGTAGATACAATAACATGGGGTAGATACAATAACATGGGGCAGATACAATAACATGGGGTAGATACAATAACATTGGGGTAGATACAATAACATGGGGGTAGATATAATAACATGGGGGTAGATATAATAACATGGGGGTAGATATAATAACATGGGGGTAGATATAATAACATGGGGACATATATAATAACATGGGGACAGATATAATAACATGGGGGTAGATATAATAACATGGGGGCAGATACACTAACATGGGGGCAGATATAATAACATGGGGGCAGATATAATAACATGGGGACAGATATAATAACATGGGGGTAGATATAATAACATGGGGGCAGATACACTAACATGAGTATAGCTAAAATAACATAAGAACAGATAAAATAATATGAGGACAGAAACAATAATATCATCATCATCATGTGCCGCACCGGTTGATGTTGGCGATCATGTCCCTCCACAATCTACTATCCACAGTTGATCGTATGAGTTCTGTTGTTGACTGTTTTCCATGTCATGACACCAAGCTATCCAGTATTTTCTCTCTTTGTCGTCCGCGATATCTCTTTCCCTTTTTTTGCCAGTTGTAACCAAGTATTCCAACTTTCCTCTTCTCATGATGTGCCCAAAAATATTGATTGATTTTCTGATGTTTTTTTACGAGCTCCCTTTTTGTGTTGGCCTCTTTGAGAACTTCCTCATTGGTCTTTTTAGCTGTCCAGGGAACTTTCAACATTCTTCTGAGAAATCGCATCTCTGTGGCCTCTAATCGCCTTTTCATTTGTTTATCTATTGTCCATGATTCGCTTCCATGAGTCAGAACTGGATCTATATAGCACCGATGAACTCTCTTTCACATTTCTAATGACATAGATTTGTTGCATAAGATATTTTTCATTTTCTGAAATACTATTTTCGCCTGAGCTATTCTGCTTTTTATTTCTGTGGTGCATCTTTCATCTGATGTTATCACTGTTGCCAAGTATTTGAAACGTTCCACTTGTTTCAGATTTGTCCTGTTTATTTTTATGCTGCATGCTGGTGATGATTGTTTCTTCGTAATACCCTTACTTATGTTTTCTTACTATTCAGACTGAGACCTTTCTTGTTGCTTTCTTTTACTATTATGTCTATCATTTCTTGCAGCTCTTTCTCTGTCTCTGCTATTAAGACTGTGTCATCCGCATATCGTAAATTATTTATGTTGTGACCGTT
Source organism: Megaustenia siamemsis (assembly GCA_032433765.1). NCBI lineage: Eukaryota > Metazoa > Mollusca > Gastropoda > Stylommatophora > Ariophantidae > Megaustenia > Megaustenia siamemsis. The sequence goes on from JAVIAB010000102.1 coordinate 39,457,637, forward strand.
GACTTCAATTCCTTTTTTGTCTACTATTAATCTCATAATATGTTCGCTGTAAAGTGAAAACAAATCCGGTGACAGAACACAGCCTTGTCTGACTCCTTGTTTTATATATTGAAATTGTCCTGTTTGGTTGCTAATTCGTATAGCTGCTGTTTGTTGCCAGTACATGTTTTTTTATGATTCGCAGATCCTTGCCATCAATGTTTAATTTCTCCAGCATATTGATTATTTCCACATGCTTTACTTTGTCAAATGCTTTCGTGTAGTCTATAAAGCACATATATAGATCTTTCTTTACCTCTATAGATCTTTCTATCAATGTTCTTAAGATGTATATTGCATTATTGGTGCCCTTTCCTTCCACAAATCCACATTGTTCCTCACTTATTTCTGGTTTCATTTTGTTCCTTACACGTCTCATGATTATTCTTAGTAATACTTTAGTCATATGGCTCATGAGACTAATAGTGCGATGGTCTTCACAATCAGTGGCGCCTGACTTCTTCAGTATGGCTACAAAGATAGAATTTAGTAGATCTTCGGGTATTTGTCCAGTGTTATATATGTCATTGAGTAATTTTGTTATGACTTGTACACCCAACTCTACTAATGCATTTATCTCTTCGATTGTTATATTGTCGGGACCTGGAGCTTTGCCTCTTGTCATGTGTTGAATTGCGTCCTCCACTTCACTCTGCATTATTGGTGGTCCTGTGTCTTCATTTGAATTGTTTAATTCTGGTCTTTCATCATCATAGAGTTGACTGATATATTCTGTCCATCTTTCTATTGTCTTCTCCTGTCCCATTATTATATTTCCTTCCTTTGATTTCACACATCCTGAAACTTTGACTTCTTTTCTTCCTGTTAATTCATTTAACTGATTGTGCATAAATTTTGAGTCTTTCTTTTGTTGTTTTTCCATTTCTTCACATTTCTGTTTTAACCATCCTTCCTTTGCTTCATTGCACTTGTTTTGGATCTCTTTGTGCAATATTTTGTATGTCCATTCTTCTTTCTTATGTTTTCTTCTTTCGTCCATTAGTTGTAATATTTCTTCTGTCATCCATTTCTTTTCGTTAATTCTTTTAGTCACTGGTATAACTTCTTTTGATGTTTGTTGAATCGATTGTTTGAGTACTTCCCACAGTTCCTGGATGTCCTGTATTTTCTCAATAGCATTATATATATTTTGTACTATCATGCTGTACTTATCACTCATCTGTTTATCTACTCTTAGCATATCTAGTTCTAATTTGATATTTCTTGGGGATTTCTGTGCATTCCGCATTTTATTCTTATCTTTCCAACTACTGGTACATGGTCACTATTGCAATCTGCTCCTAGCCTTGTTTTAACCGATGTTAGCCCATTCCTGAATCTTCTCTGTACCAGTATAAAATCAATTTGATTGTGTACTTTTTTGTCTGGGCTTTGCCATGTCCATAGTCGCCTAGGGTGTTGTTTGAACCAGGTGTTACCTATAATCATTTCATGTCTTTGCCCAATCTATCAATCTATCCCCTCTATCATTCGTCTCTCCAAGGCCATGCCCCCCAGTAACATTTTGCACTTTAGCTGTTCCTACCTTTGCATTGAAATCCCCCGATATAATAGTTATTTCTTGGGATTTACACTGTTCCATGGTCATCTCTAGCTCCTCGTAAAAAGTGTCAATGTCTATTAACAATAATATACGATTAATAAAATAACATAGGATATATGAAACAAAATGAGAGTAGAGAAAGTAACATGTAATAGATGGCATAACAAAAGAGTGAATAACAACATACGATAGATAAAACAACTTGATTTCTGCTCATTTGATAACTTGATGATATTTCCATGGTAAACTTGATTTCTGCTCATTTGATAACTTGATGATATTTCCAGGGTAAACTTGATTTCTGGCAATTCCACTCTTACTCATGGAATGGAGCTTTTGATAATTCTGCCCCTTTTCTGGTAGGAGTTTTATATTTTTTAATTAGTTTGTTTTTTTGTGTGGGTGCTTCATTCACAGTGTGTGGGTGGTTCATTCACAGTGTGTGGATGCTTCATTCACAGTGTGTGGGTGGTTCATTCACAGTGTGTGGGTGCTTCATTCACAGTGCGTGGGTGCTTACTTCACAGTGTGTGGGTGCTTACTTCACAGTGTGTGGGAGCTTACTCCACAGTGTGTGGATGCTTACTCCACAGTGTGTGGGTGCTTCTTACTTCACAGTGTGTGGGTGCTTACTTCACAGTGTGTGGGTGCTTACTTCACAGTGTGTGGGTGCTTACTCCACAGTGTATGGGTGATACATTCAAAGTGTGTGGGAGCTTACTTCACAGTGTGTGGGTGCTTTATTCACAGTGTGCGGGTTCTGTTTATGTGTGAGATACTTCAATCCTTTCAAACTTTTAACATGGTTGGTTACACAGAACGTGGATCACGTGGTCTTGGTGACTGACTCGCAAGTTTGGTACAGAAGATTGACAGACAGTGTCTGCGGTAGGAGTGGATGCAGCTCTTGGTGGCTCTACAGTGAGCGCGTTAACCTGGGTGTACTGTCCAGGGCGGGCTGGTGTACACGGCAATGAAATAGCCGATAAGCTCGCTGGCAGCTCTGACACTGAGTGTGGCCTTACTCTGGACAGAGAAGACATCCCCAAGTTTGTTCTTCATTCCTTAAGAGAAGAGGAAAAGAATGGGTGGGACAATGATGTATACATTGAGAGAGTGATGAGTCTAAAGGTGGGACAATGATGTATACATTGAGAGAGTGATGAGTCTAAAGGTGGACAAGGGATCTGGTCGGTCTGGAGTGTTTAGTGGGGAAAGTAAATGTATCTATAATTAACACCTTACAGGAGCAGTCAGTTTGTGGACGCTTCGAGAAATGCTGGGACGGGCGATGGAGCGGATATGGGGATGCCCCGACTGCAGGGAAACTGATTCCATGAATAGAATAGAATTCCTTTAATAACAACCACTATCCAGATGAAATGTGTCAGACGAATGACAGGAGACAGCCTGAGAGATAAGATCAGAAATGAAGAACTCAATAGAAAGCTATTGATGTGATACCAGTGCTAACATATGGATGTGATACCAGTGCTAACATATGGATGTGATACCAGTACTAACATATGGATGTGATACCAGTACTAACATATGGATGTGATACCAGTGCTAACATATGGATGTGATACCAGTGCTAACATATGGATGTGATACCAGTGCTAACATATGGATGTGATACCAGTACTAACATATGGATGTGATACCAGTGCTAACATATGGATGTGATATCAGTGCTAACATATGGATGTGATACCAGTACTAACATATGGATGTGCTACCAGTGCTAACATATGGATGTGATACCAGTGCTAACATATGGATGTGATACCAGTGCTAACATATGGATGTGATACCATAACTAACATATGGATGTGATACCAGTGCTAACATATGGATGTGATACCAGTACTAACATATGGATGTGATACCAGTGATAACATATGGACGTGATACCAGTGCTAACATATGGATGTGATACCAGTGCTAACATATGGATGTGATACCAGTGCTAACATATGGATGTGATACCAGTGCTAACATATGGATGTGATACCAGTGCTAACATATGGATGTGATACCAGCGCTAACATATGGATGTGATACCAGTGCTAACATATGGATGTGATACCAGTGCTAACATATGGATGTGATACCAGTGCTAACATATGGATGTGATACCAGTACTAACATATGGATGTGATACCAGTGCTAACATATGGATGTGATACCAGTGCTAACATATGGATGTGATACCAGTGCTAACATATGGATGTGATACCAGTGCTAACATATGGATGTGATACCAGTACTAACATATGGATGTGATACCAGGGCTAACATATGGATGTGATACCAGGGCTAACATATGGATGTGATACCAGTGCTAACATATTGATGTGATACCAGGGCTAACATATGGATGTGATACCAGGGCTAACATATGGATGTGATACCAGTGCTAACATATGGATGTGATACAAGGGCTAACATATGGATGTGATACCAGGGCTAACATATGGATGTGATACCAGTGCTAACATATGGATGTGATACCAGTGCTAACATATGGATGTGATACCAGTGCTAACATATGGATGTGATACCAGTACTAACATATGGATGTGATACCAGTACTAACATATGGATGTGATACCAGTGCTAACATATGGATGTGATACCAGTGCTAACATATGGATGTGATACCAGTGCTAACATATGGATGTGATAGATGGAAATCCTATCAAAACGTGATAGAAGAAATGAGATTCAATGTTCGTTTATTCCAACTTTCAGCTGCCAAGAAGAATACCTCTCTCTCTCTCTCTCTCTCTCTCTCTCTCTCTCTCTCCTTATCTCTCTCTCTCTCATTCTTCATATTTGTCTAACTCAATACACTTCCTTTCTTTCTTTTTTTTCTTTTCTTCTTTCTGGTCTTCTAACTTTTATTTTTTCTTTCTTTTTTACTTCTTTTTTTTCTTTCTTTCTTTCTTTTTCGTTTCGTTTCTTTCTTTTCTTTCCTTTCTTTTTTTCGTTCTTTCTTTGTTGTTTTTTTTCAATATTTAATAACCTTATCAGAGTCGGATGATAATTTGTACAATTTAGGTTATGTCCTTCCTTCTCCAATGTGTTAATAAATGTCTCCATCTTACCCTGGCACATACATCCCTACAGCACTCATACCCCGACTACAAAACCAGCAAACCAATCGTGGTTGGAGAGTTCTGGGAGAAGCAGGGGGCTAACCTAAACATTAACCAGATGTTTGATTACATCTACAACCACGGCTACGCTGGGGCATGGAGCTGGGACCTGGTCAACGAAGGAACCAACCAGAGAGGAGGCATATCCCACATCAAAGGCTACACGAGCAACGGAAATATCGCGGTCCAAATTTCTTAAAATAAATGACATAAGTTTATGTTTTTGTTAAGTTCTCAATATTTATATGTAGTTTTGACATGTGTCATAGATTTATAAATATAACTGATGTCAGTCTATAGAAGTAAGTTCTATATAGCTTCAAAATGAATGTATATTTTTTTTATATAGCGCAGATTATAAGTATTGTTTTGTTCTGCAAGATGAAATCATTTAATTGTGTTTTGACATTTATATGTAGATGTATAATACAGCACAGATTTATAAATATAGTTTTGTTTAGCAATTGAAAATTAGTTCCTTTATCTTTGGCATTATATATATATATATATATATATATATATATATGTATATCCGAGAATATAGATTTATAACAATAGATTTATCATTTATCTTTCACGTTTATGGGTAGTGGAACAATGAAGCAAAGATTTGTCAATCAGAGAAACACATTCCTCGATAACTTGTCAAAGAAACACATTACTTGCTTCTATAACTTGTCAAAGAAACACATTACTTGCCTCTATGACTTGTCAGAGAAACACATTTCTTGCCTCGATAACTTGTCAAAGAAACACATTACTTGCCTCTATAACTTGTCAAAGAAACACATTTCTTGCCTCTATAACTTGTCAAAGAAACACATTACTTGCCTCTATGACTTGTCAGAGAAACACATTTCTTGCCTCTATAACTTGTCAAAGAAACACATTTCTTGCCTTGATAACTTGTCAGAGAAACACATTTCTTGCCTCGATAACTTGTCAGAGAATTTTGAAATATTTGGTTTTAATTGAAAATAAACTGATGTGATTTCAACCACATTTCTCTGATTTAGTTTTTGAGTTATTGAGTTATTTGCGGGTCATGATCATTTCACTCCGAACATGTCCATATGTGCTCAGATCCCCTCCTCAGCAATTCCCTCAGTGACCAGCGACTGACGACTCCAGTTCTATGTTGGTTGATAAGTCTTCTTACACGGCCATTAAGTTTCTCATTTCTGGCCGTGCCCACCTTAACTCCCATCTCCATCATCCGAAGAAGTGACGTGGATCTGTGTTTGTCGAAGTCCTGTGCTTTTCCCACATCTCGGAGGGCATTGATGATGTCCGCCCGATCCATTGGTTGCCCATCCTCAACGACAGCGCAGCTAGCCAACCTGTCCGCCCTTTCATTTCCCCGTACTCCCGCATGTCCAGGGACATAGACAAAGGTGACCTTACGTATTTTGGATTTCTGCAACGACTCTACCCATTGCATGCGTACAGAGCCCGCCTCCACTTTTCTTATCATGCTCATCGAATCACTCAGTATACATGCGTGGGTGTAGTCTTGTGACTCTAACCATTTTAATGCCTTGGTCACTGCCATCACCTCCATTGTCATGCTACTCATGGTCATGACGTATGCGCCACTGTCTTCGTAGACTATTCTGCCTGCCGAGCGTGCTGTGAATGCCATTTCTCTGATTGTGTTCAATAAATAAGTCTTGTATTTTTTAAAATTGATTTTGTCTTCTCTCTCTCTCTCTCTCTCTCTCTCTCTCTCTCTCTCTCTCCTATTTCATTACACCTCTTTCTTTGTCCTTATTTATGATGTTATTTCTCTAACCGTCATTTAATTTGCATCTAATCTCATCTGTTGGTTATCTCTTTTCAATTTTGCATCTCCTAACCTAATATGCCATAGACTTCCACTTCCTATTTCATGTCCCAATCTTCCACAAACACCCACAACATATAAGATGTCCCAATCCCCCACAAACACCCACAACATATATGATGTCCCTATCTCCCACAACTCCCACTTCATTTCTCATGACCCAGCTCAAACAAACTCGTATCTCATATCGTAATACCCTAATCTCTCCTAATCTCTCCAAATCTCTCATCTTTTGCACAAAATCATATAGTAACATTTCAACTCCACAGCTTGTAATTTCTTATACACATCTGCAGTAAGTGTCCATGTTTTTCAACCTGATAAACAAAATTGATATAACAAGGGAGAGCATCAGTCTATTTTAGATCCAAGTGCAAGCTTCTTATCTTTCCATGTTGATTTTTGCCTTGCTAGGGCTGTTGTAGTTTGTGCCTTGCAAGGGCTGTTGTAGTTTGTGCCTTTCTATGGCTGTTGTAGTTTGTGCCTTGCTAGGGTTGTTGTAGTTTGTGCCTTGCTAGGGTTGTTGTAGTTTGTGCCTTTCTAGGGCTGTTGTAGTTTGTGCCTTGCAAGGGCTGTTGTAGTTTGTGCCTTGCAAGGGCTGTTGTAGTTTGTGCCTTGCTAGGACTGTTGTAGTTTGTGTCTTGCTAGGGTTGTTGTGGTTTGTGCCTTACTAGGACTGTTGTAGTTGCGCCTTGCTAGGACTGTTATAGTTTGTGCCTTGCTAGGGCTGTTGTAGTTTGTGCCTTGCTAGGGCTGTTATAGTTTGTGCCTTGCTAGGGCTGTTGTAGTTTGTGCCTTGCTAGGACTGTTGTAGTTTGTGCCTTGCTAGGGTTGTTGTGGTTTGTGTCTTGCTAGGGTTGTTGTGGTTTGTGCCTTACTAGGACTGTTGTAGTTGCGCCTTGCTAGGGCTGTTATAGTTTGTGCCTTGCTAGGGCTGTTGTAGTTTGTGCCTTGCTAGGGCTGTTATAGTTTGTGCCTTGCTAGGGCTGTTGTAGTTTGTGCCTTGCTAGGACTGTTGTAGTTCGTGCCTTGCTAGGGCTGTTGTAGTTTGTGCTTTACTAGGGCTGTTGTAGTTTGTGTCTTGCAAAGGCTGTTGTAGTTTGTGCTATTAAAAAAAATAAAGAACCCCGTCATACCATGTGGCATATAGGGAATATGGTGTTAATGACCATAAATTATATAGACCTTCGGCACATGATTTTTGGGGTAATGTGGTCGGTATTACGCCCGTGTCGCTTTATTTTTCCATAAAAAAATCTGGTACTCATTAAAGGCTGGGTGAACCTGGAAGCTGTCGATCAAACCCGATCTCTTGTCCTTTGTAGTCCAGTCCACAAAGCACTGAGCTACCGCGGCTTCCTCAGTGTCTCCTATATCTAGCAACTATTTCATATTTGGAATCTTCACCAATGACGGTTGATCCTAAGTTTAAATGTGTTAACCGTTTCTAGCTCTTTTCCATTTATTGTGATTGTACAGCAATGCAAAGACAGAAGATACTAGATAGCTTGGTGACGTGACACGGTAAACAGTCAACAATAGAATTGATGCGGTGTACTGTGGACAGAGAATTGTGGAAGGACATGATCGCCTACGCCAACCGGAAGACTGGGTAGTTTACATGTAGAGCGTCGGCATCTAGAGAGGACAGACCTGGGTTCATAACCCACCAGAAGCGGTAGTGATTTATCAAAAACAGGAAAAATAAATCCGTGGTTTCTTTATGACGTTACCTCCCCTGATCTCTTGGGTAGTGAGATCCGATGTTTAGCCCTCTCGGACAACGGCAATATACAGGAGGTCCCGTGTGCACTTGCGCACGTTAAAAAACCTCGGCTATTAAAATCCAAAAGAATAGGTCACAAATTTGACCGCGCACCGGGGACAAGTGTCAGCAACAAAACCATTCACACCGTGGATCGCAGGCCGTGCTACGGAGCTCGTGCACGTGGGCCCGGATTCCCCTCGAATTTTCTTGTGATCCTCGATGGAGATATCTAGGCACCTATGGGGTCGCCCGGTATGCAGTGATGATGATCGTAACAACAAACAAACAGCGCCAACCAGCACGGCACACGATGGTAACACAAAGCCCCCCCAGCGTTATCGATTTCCTGTTACGTTTTCTCAACATTAATTGACATTCCCCAAGCAGCAGATGTTTTCTCAACATTAATTGACATTCTCCAAGCAGCAGATGTTTTCTCAACATTAATTGACATTCTCCAAGCAGCAGATGTTTTCTCAACATTAATTGACATTCCCCAAGCAGCAGATGTTTTCTCAACATTAATTGACATTCCCCAAGCAGCAGATGTTTTCTCAACATTAATTGACATTCCCCAAGCAGCAGATGTTTTCTCAACATTAATTGGCATTCCCCAAGCAGCAGATGTTTTCTCAACATTAATTGACATTCTCCAAGCAGCAGATGTTTTCTCAACATTAAATGATATTCCCCAAGCAGCAGATGTTTTCTCAACATTAATTGACATTCCCCAAGCAGCAGATGTTTTCTCAACATTAATTAACATTCTCCAAGCAGCAGATGTTTTCTTAACATTAATTGACATTCTCCAAGCAGCAGATGTTTTCTCAACATTAATTGACATTCCCCAAGCAGCAGATGTTTTCTCAACATTAATTGACATTCTCCAAGCAGCAGATGTTTTCTCAACATTAATTGACATTCCCCAAGCAGCAGATGTTTTCTCAACATTAATTGACATACCCCAAGCAGCAGATGTTTTCTCAACATTAATTGACATTCCCCAAGCAGCAGATGTTTTCTCTAGTCGCCGTATCAAATCAGTTCTTGTTCTGTTGCTGCTATCAATGTCCTCGCTAAACCGCAGGTTATAAATTGTTATGTCATTAATTCTGGCAACAATAATAATGCCTTCTGATGAATATGTTAGGAATCTGTACAAGGAGCTGTTGAATAAGGTAAGAGAGTCTAAGAGACGTTGTCTTTTATTGAGTTATTTGTGGACCATCATCATTGCACTCCGAACATGTCCATTGGTGATCAGATCCCCTCCTCAGCAAGTCCCGCAGTGTCCAGCGACTGACGACTCCAGTTCTGTGTTGATTGATACGTCTTCTTACACGCCCACTAAGTTTCTCGTTTCTAGCTGTGCTCATAGCAACTGCCATTGAACTCAGAGAAAGAATCTCTGTCTCTAGCCATATCTCCCACAGAACGTTGCATTCACCACAGTCCGACTGAAAGAATCTCTGTCTCTAGCCAGATCTCCCACAGAACGTTGCATTCACCACAGTCCGACTGAAAGAATCTCTGTCTCTAGCCAGATCTCCCACAGAACGTTGCATTCACCACAGTCCGACTGAAAGAATCTCTGTCTCTAGCCAGATCTCCCACAGAACGTTGCATTCACCACAGTCCGACCACAGAATTTCTGTCTCTAGCCAGATCTCCCACAGAACGTTGCATTCACCACAGTCCGACTGAAAGAATCTCTGTCTCTAGCCAGATCTCCCTCAGAACGTTGCATTCACCACAGTCCGACTGAAAGAATCTCTGTCTCTAGCCAGATCTCCCACAGAACGTTGCATTCACCACAGTCCGACTGAAAGAATCTCTGTCTCTAGCCAGATCTCCCACAGAACGTTGCATTTACCACAGTCCGACTGAAAGAATCTATGTCTCTAGCCAGATCTCCCACAGAATGTTGCATTTACCACAGTCCGACTGAAAGAATCTCTGTCTCTAGCCAGATCTCCCACAGAACGTTGCATTTACCACAGTCCGACTGAATCTCTGTCTCTAGCCAGATCTCCCACAGAACGTTGCATTCACCACAGTCCGACTGAAAGAATCTCTGTCTCTAGCCAGATCTCCCACAGAACGTTGCATTTACCACAGTCCGACTGAAAGAATCTCTGTCTCTAGCCAGATCTCCCACAGAACGTTGCATTTACCACAGTCCGACTGAAAGAATCTCTGTCTCTAGCCAGATCTCCCACAGAACGTTGCATTTACCACAGTCCGACTGAAAGAATCTCTGTCTCTAGCCAGATCTCCCACAGAACGTTGCATTTACCACAGTCCGACTGAAAGAATCTCTGTCTCTAGCCAGATCTCCCACAGAACGTTGCATTTACCACAGTCCGACTGAAAGAATCTCTAGCCAGATCTCCCACAGAACGTTGCATTTACCACAGTCCGACTGAAAGAATCTCTGTCTCTAGCCAGATCTCCCATAGAACGTTGCATTTACCACAGTCCGACTGAAAGAATCTCTGTCTCTAGCCAGATCTCCCACAGAACGTTGCATTTACCACAGTCCGACTGAAAGAATCTCTGTCTCTAGCCAGATCTCCCACAGAACGTTGCATTTACCACAGTTCGACTGAAAGAATCTCTGTCTCTAGCCAGATCTCCCACAGAACGTTGCATTTACCACAGTTCGACTGAAAGAATCTCTGTCTCTATCAAAATCTCCCACTTGTTTGTTGTCATGTTCAAGGTCTCCCTGATGTCATGAAACCACCTTATTGGTCTGTCCCTGATGCATAACCCAGGAACCATACCTTCCATTATTGTTCTTTCCATCCCGCTTGTCTTTTGACGTGGCCATAGAATGTTAAATTCCTCCGTAAAGTGGTGTTTATAACCCAGTTCCTTTAAATGTTTCAATCTTGTTTATGTCTTCATTGATCTCTTTCATTATCCAAGGTATCTGACAGATTTTTCTGTAGAACTTTGTTCTGAATGTTCTTCCTTGTTGTGTAGTACTGACTTGTTGTGTAGTACTGACTTGTTGTGTAGTACTGACGTGTTGTGTAGTACTGACGTGTTGTGTAGTACTGACGTGTTGTGTAGTACTGACGTGTTACTGTATATTTTGGAGAGCTCGGAGATTTCTTGAAGGTTTCCAGGTAAGAAGTATCACAGTCTTGAAATTCTATAATTATGGAAACCTTGCTTTCCAATTCTCTTCTGTTTACGGTACACTATCACGTGACCAGCTACAGGAAATGTACCCTCGACGCTGGAAGGCATTTGAAGAATGAAATGTTCTGGGTGGATAGGTTCTCTGATATAGAACTAGATCTTCAAAGTCGAAAAGGGTAAGCAAAAATGGCAGCAGTCCGGGAAAAAATAGTTATTGAAGTTTACCCATCCATGGTGTAGACTTATCGGGACAAAAGGCACCTATATCGCGGCTATGTTGTAAAGTAGCGACACAACGCAAACACGCTCACCTAACGTGTGAGCTGAAGTAGAAGAGAACTAGAGCAGCATGTAGCATCGTCACGTTGAGGATTTACGGACATTTGACTCGAGTGCAGCGTCGTCATCTCGTTTGACAAGCCATCAGTGACGCTGCTCTAAACTCTCACCAGTCCTTTGCACCCTCGTCAGCAAACTTTGGCTCCGGGTTATTTCCATCAATTCTGTGAACTTTTTTTTTTATTGAAAACTTTTCCATTAGAGTACACCTGGCAGGAAATGTAGGCCGTCACGCTCTTCGTGTACATCTGGCAGGAAATGTAGGCCGTCACGCTCTTCTGTGTGTACATCTGGCAGGAAATGTAGACCGTCACGCTCTTCTGTGTGTACATCTGGCAGGAAATGTAGGCCGTCACGCTCTTCTGTGTGTACATCTGGCAGGAAATGTAGACCGTCACGCTCTTCTGTGTGTACATCTGGCAGGAAATGTAGACCGTCACGCTCTTCTGTGTGTACATCTGGCAGGAAATGTAGACCGTCACGCTCTTCTGTGTGTACATCTGGCAGGAAATGTAGACCGTCACGCTCTTCTGTGTGTACATTTGTGCAGGAAATGTAGGCCGTCACGCTCTTCTGCGTGTACATCTGGCAAGAAATGTAGGCCGTCACGCACTTCTGTGTGTACATCTGGCAGGAAATGTAGACCGTCACGCTCTTCTGTGTGTACATCTGGCAAGAAATGTAGGCCTTCACGCACTTCTGTGTGTACATCTGGCAGGAAATGTAGACCGTCACGCTCTTCTGCGTGTACATCTGGCAAGAAATGTAGGCTGTCACGCACTTCTGTGTGTACATCTGGCAGGAAATGTAGGCCGTCACGCTCTTCTGCGTGTACATCTGGCAAGAAATGTAGGCCGTTACGTTCTTCTGTGTGTGGATTCAGATCACTGTTTTCGGTCAGCCACTGCGCAGATTTAGAGGGCAAATTCAGGACACGCATTCGAGAACAGACCCACGACCAGATCATCGTGTGTCATGATGTTGTCCTTACCCCTCCATATACAAGTACTGACCATGTGACCAGCTCATCGTGTGTCATGATGTTGATCTTACTCCTCCATATACAAGTACCAACCATGTGACCAGATCATTGTGTGTCGTGATACACGATCAAAATACAGGGAAAGAAAGATCGCGGACGACAAAGAGAGAAGATACTAGATAGCTTGGTGTCATGGTAAGAAACGTAGTCAACAACAGAACTGATACGATGCACTGTATATGGAGAATTGGAGAAGTGCATGATCGCCTACGCCAACAGGTATGGTACATGATGGTCTATTTTTTATATTTTCTCTATTTTTCATGCTTTCTTTACTTGTCATGTTTTCTTTGTTTTTCACGTTTTTCCCTCTATCACAGACACATACACTCCTGTGTTCTTTCTCTTTGTGCTTTGTTTTATTTCAACATCCTTTTGTTTCCCTTCTCCGCATCATTATCTGATCTCTGTTTGGACTTTCTCTTTGACCAAAGAAAATCTTCCCCGAAGTATTTGAAATGTCTTTTTTTTCCTTTCTTATTTAAAGTGTTGCTCTTATCTTCAATATCTTTCGCTTGTTTTATTGAAGTCATTAAAGATAAGTAAAATAACCAATACCTAGATGAAATGTGTTAGACGAGTGACAGGAAACAGCCTGAGAGATAAGTTCAGAAATGAAGAACTGAGAAAAAAGATAGGAATAATTCTACGCATTGAATACATAAAGAAAGAACAGATCAAGTGGATTGATGGAATATTAGAAAAACTAGGTAGCATAACAGCAGGAGAGGCCAATAGAAGATCAAAATAGGGAAACCTTTTTCTTATCTCAAATCTGAAAGACAAATGAGAAAGGAAAGAAGTAGAAGATATAATCGACTCCATTCCATCTGTAATGTTTCCTGCCACTGTTGTTGATTACAGCGGTTCTGAAAGCAAACAACAGAAACTAAAGTGTATGAAATCAACAAAGTGTCCAGAGATGTGACGGCTGTTTGACCATGAACTGTCATGCGCAATGTCAAGGTTAATTCTGAGATAAACAATGTTTGAATACAACCGTGTCGTGATGGGAAAACAGCAGCAGACATTGGCTTCTTGTTGACCTCATGTTTTTGCTTCTCTTGTTATCTAAATCTGGCCACATAATAAACAAGAAATTAAAACAAAACGAGCTTTCAATAAACGTTGCGAGAACATCAGACCCAGAGGTCGACCACGATAAAGATGGATCCAGCGAATATTGGAAGCACTAGGTAACATAACAGCAGCAGAGGCAAACAGACGGACTAAACAACGCAAATTATATCTCCCCTGAACGCTAAAAGGAAAGTCAGGAAGGAAAGATGAAGAAATTGTCTAAATAATTGTGTGGTCTGATCTCTTCCAGGGGCGCCTTCACAACACACATCGCTGTTGGTGACTCTCGCATTGCGGACCCCGAGAACAGGCGCACACAGGAACATGTTGTGTTGTAACTTCATCATGTGCCATCTTTCTTGTCGATGATTGGCTACCATGGACCGTCATTCATTGGTTGTCTTCTCCACATCGAAGGTTGGCTACCATGGAGCGTCATTCATTGGTTGTCTTCTCCACATCGAAGGTTGGCTACCATGGACCGTCATTCATTGGTTGTCGTCTCCACATCGAAGGTTGGCTACCATGGAGCGTCAATCATTGGTTGTCTTCTCCACATCGAAGGTTGGCTACCATGGAGCGTCATTCATTGGTTGTCGTCTCCACATCGAAGGTTGGCTACCATAGAGCGTCATTCATTGGTTGTCTTCTCCACATCGAAGGTTGGCTACCATGGAGCGTCATTCATTGGTTGTCGTCTCCACATCGAAGGTTGGCTACCATGGACCGTCATTCATTGGTTGTCGTCTCCACTTCGAAGGTTGGCTACCATGGAGCGTCATTCATTGGTTGCCGTCTCAACATCGAAGGTTGGCTACCATGGAGCGTCATTCATTGGGTGCCGTCTCCACATCGAAGGTTGGCTACTATAGAGCGTCATTCATTGGGTGTCGTCTCCACATCGAAGGTTGGCTACCATGGAGCATCATTCATTGGGTGCCGTCTCCACATCGAAGGTTGGCTACCATGGAGCATCATTCATTGGGTGTCGTCTCCACATCGAAGGTTGGCTACCATGGAGCATCATTCATTGGGTGTCGTCTCCACATCGAAGGTTGGCTACCATGGAGCATCATTCATTGGGTGTCGTCTCCACATCGAAGGTTGGCTACCATGGAGCGTCATTCATTGGGTGCCGTCTCCACATCGAAGGTTGGCTACCATAGAGCGTCATTCATTGGGTGCCGTCTCCACATCGAAGGTTGGCTACCATGGAGCGTCATTCATTGGGTGCCGTCTCCACATCGAAGGTTGGCTACCATGGAGCGTCATTCATTGGGTGTCGTCTCCACATCGAAGGTTGGCAACCATGGAGCGTCATTCATTGGGTGCCGTCTCCACATCGAAGGTTGGCTACCATGGAGCTCCATTTTATTCTGTCTCTTGTCTTGATGACGCAGGTAGTCATAGATCAAACGTGTCCACATTTTGATATTGTCATTCCCTTTTAGCCTTGGTCTGCCTCTGTCTCGCCTACCTTCTACCTTCCCTTCCTCCAAGGTGACTTCCTCTGTGAATACTGTATTGTTGCGCATTCTTTAAAGAGACATTTATCTCGTTCCGAATTGTGTTCAACATTTCTCTTCTTCCACACAGTGTTCAACATTTCTCTTGTTCCAAACTGTGTTCAACATTTCTCTTGTTCCGAACTGTGTTCAACATTTCTCTTGTTCCAAACTGTGTTCAACATTTCTCTTGTTCCAAACTGTGTTCAACATTTCTCTTGTTCCACACTGTGTTCAACATTTCTCTTGTTCCGAACTGTGTTCAACATTTATCTTGTTCCGAATTGTGTTCAACATTTCTCTTGTTCAACACTGTGTTCAACATGTCTCTTCTTCCACACAGTGTTCAACATTTCTCTTGTTCCAAACTGTGTTCGACATTTCTCTTCTTCCGAACTGTAAAAAAAGTAAGTAAAGTACTCCCGTCACGCCAAGTGGCGTATAGGGAACTATGGTGTTAGTGACCCTATATTTTACATACCTTCAGCACATGATTTTTGGGGTAATGTGGTCGGTATTACGCCCGTGCTGCTTTACTTTCCTAGAAAAAAATCCGGTACCCATTTAAGGCTGGGTGAACCCGGAAGCCGTCGGTTGGGATCGAACCCTACCTCAAGTCCTGTGTAGTCCAGTTCACTAACCACTGAGCTATCGCGGCTCACTGTTCCGAATTGTGCTCAACATTTATTTCATCATTCTTATCGTTTTCAAAACTCTTCTATGTCTTTTCTTCTCTGTCCATCTACTACTTCTACAAATCCACACTTCCGGGTGTTTTATTTTTGTTGTCTGACGTGTCCATGCTTGTACAGAAACATAGAGCAGATATTTTGTTTTAGTTCAGATGCTGCTTGCATGAAAGCTCGAATCCCTTTTACCGTTACTATTCTTTAGTTGATTTCGCCAATGTGGCCAGCCATGCGGCTGTTTGTGCCTTATCTTTCATCACGTCAGAGCCTCATCTAAATTGTTTGTTATCTGTCATGAAATGAACTCTAAAATAAAATCTAAACTGAGAATTTAACCATTTGTTTGGTTGTAATATTTCACAAGTTGAAAGGTCGGGGTTATCCATAACACAATGACTGTTCATTGGGATATAAGAGCGCTGTAAGGCCTGCAGGCTGAAAGGGACATCCAAGAATCATCCAAAACATGTGACGTATTCAGGTGAGTGAGTTACATACAGATGACGTCACAAAGGTTGGCTTGATTATTTCAATCGGCGGGCCTTATTAATTCTATAGATATAAATGTCCAGAACCCACATTTAGTTAGAGCGAGCCCAGGGCTTGCCTGGACCTACCTTGTCCATGTACTAGGGTCGCTTAAATAAATGGTGAGATTGTCACATTGCCGGCTTGGCCTTGAGTTTATTTTTATAATTATTTGGCTTTTTAGCAGGCACGACTCATTCAACTTCAGACTAATGTTCATTAAACCGAAAATACCTTCAACAATTTTGCGGTTTTAAAAAAAAATCATTTTTTGCTTAACCTTGTCGTTATTTGACCAGTTTTGTTTTTTTTAGCTCGACCAATTTAATAAACTTTGGTCTCGAAGAATGTTGGCTTGAGATTAGCGGTAAATTAGGCCATCGCTGTCAACCTGAAGTTTGAGACCTGCTGTAGATGTGAATATTATGATGAGAAGGCAGTTATGAGAAAGTCTTTTCTCAAAACATATTTATGAACAAGCATCTTTGAAAACATATTTATGAACAAGCAATTCTGAAAACATATTTATGAACAAGCATCTCTGGAAACATATTTATGAACAAGCAATTCTAGAAACACAGTAAAGATAAATGTATAATGAAACATAGTAAAGATAAATCTATTTTGAAACACTAATTATGAAAAATCTATTCTGAATACATAATTATGAAAAAGCATAATAATGAAATGTCGTTCTAGAAGGACAAACAAGAACAGAACTCCACTGAATAAAAAACATAACAAATCATTATCAATTAATGTTGGAAAACGTGACCTAAAGTGTTACATCGAACCTGTTCTACTATATGGAAGCGAGTCATGGACAATAAGAAAGACAACACCGAAAACATTAGAGGCAGCTGCGATTTAGTTTATCAGAAGAATGTTACGAAACCCATGGACAGCAAAGATTACAAATGAAGAATGTTTAAAACGGGCTGGAGAAACCAGAAATATCAAAATCATAAGAAAGATAAAATCTACATTTATTGGACATGTGAAGCGAATAGAAAACATTCAGAATACTATAACAACAGTCATAATGGATGGAAAGAAGAGCAGAGGAAAACCAAGTAAACAAATATTGAACAGCTTATCCAAATGGCAGAATAAACGATCACAGACTGACAGTATGACATGCATGAAGGACCGAGAGATGTGGGGAGAGATGATCGTCTACCCCAACCGGCATGGCACGTGATGACGATGAAGAATTACGAAAAATCAATTTCTTGAAACAAAATTATGAAATCATGAACGTAATTCTAAACACAATTACAGAAACACAACTACAGAAACACAACTACAGAAACACAACTACAGAAACACAATTACAGAAACACAACTACAGAAACACAACTATGGAACACAATTACAGAAACACAACTACAGAAACACAATTACAGAAACACAATTACAGAAACACAATTACAGAAACACAACTACAGAAACACAATTACAGAAATACAACTATGGAACACACTTACAGAAACACAACAATGGAACACAATTACAGAAACACAACTATAGAAACACAAACACAGATAAACAATTAAAGAAACACAATCACAGAAACACAACTATAGAAACACAATTACAGAATACAAATATAGAAACACAATTATAAAATCAAATTTACTCAAATTTTTCATTTTAAATACTATTGTACAGACATGAAGACTGTTCTCCTGCTGTGATCACTGTTAAGGAATGATCCACCGCAACTCATCTTATATCTTTTAACAGAGATCACATGAGGGGGTTGGCATAGTCGTCTTGTGAAACATTTCTCAACACGCTTCCCTCAGGTGAGCACAAGATTACCACCAGATAGATAGATAGATAGATAGATAGATAGATAGATAGATAGATAGATAGATAGATAGATAGATAGATAGATAGATAGATAGATAGATAGATAGATAGATAGATAGATAGATAGATAGATAGATAGATAGACAGACAGACAGACAGACAGACAGACAGACAGATAGATAGATAGAGATAGATAGATAGATAGATAGATAGATAGATAGATAGATAGATAGATAGATAGATAGATAGATAGATATAGATAGATAGATAGATAGATAGATAGATAGATAGATAGATAGATAGATAGATAGATAGATAGATAGATAGATAGATAGATAGATAGATAGATAGATAGATAGATAGATAGATAGATAGATAGATAGATAGATAGATAGATAGATAGATAGATAGATAGATAGATAGATAGATAGATAGCACAGATAAGAAAACACGGACAAATGCAAAACGACTTTGTTAACTAAAATAAACTATGCATGTTAAGTATAATAGAAGAGTCATTTGTAACTAAAATAAACTAGACATTTTTGTTTAAAATAAACTAGAAATTGCTAATTAAAATACATTTGATGTGGTTAATTAAAATAAACTGAACATTGTTAATTAAAATAAACAAAATGTACAGTACACCACAGACTCCCAAACATGTACAGTACACCACAGACTCCCAAACCTGTACAGTACAGACTCCCAAGCATGACATAATCAAACACAATTCAACAGACTATGCAGTTTTAGTACAAAAAACATCAGCAGAATTCTCAAGGTCAAACAAGCTGTGGGATCTAAAGTCTGGGCTCTAGTTCAGGGGTTCTAAAACTGTTTCCGAGTGGCTACCTCCAGACCAAGGCAGACACGACCACCGAATTGGCTTGCCAGACGTTGCAGCTCAGACACAAATAATAGATTTGAAATATATTTTCTGGATAGAATTAGAATTATGAAGGAAGATTGTCACTGAATCTGTCATTTAACGTAATGGTTGTACATCAGCCACTGAAGAGGCGTACATTACAGCATTTCTTTTAGTTAAAATAATATTTCAAAAGTGTTGAGATATCCTTTTGTATTGTGATCTTTGTTTGGTTATATTGCTGTTTGGTCATACTGCTGTTTGTTTGGTTATATTGCTGTTTGGTCATACTGCTGTTTGGTCATACTGCTGTTTGGTCATACTGCTGTTTGGTCATACTGCTGTTTGGTCATACTGCTGTTTGGTCATGTTTGGTCATATTGCTGTTTGGTCATACTGCTGTTTGTTTGGTTATATTGCTGTTTGGTCATATTGATGTTTGTTTGGTTATATTGCTGTTTGGTGATATTGCTGTTTGGTCATATTGCTGTTTGGTCATATTGCTGTTTGGTCATATTGATGTTTGGTCATATTGCTGTTTAGTCATATTGATGTTTGGTCATATTGATGTTTGGTCATATTGATGTTAGGTCATATTGATGCTTGGTCATATTGCTGTTAGGTCATATTGCTGTTTGGTCATATTGCTGTTTGGTCATAATGCTGTTTGGTCATATTGATGTTTGGTCATATTGATGTTTGGTCATATTGCTGTTTGGTCATATTGATGTTTGGTCATATTGCTGTTAGGTCATATTGCTGTTTGGTCATATTGATGTTTGGTCATATTGATGTTTGGTCATATTGATGCTTGGTCATATTGATGTTTGGTCATATTGATGTTTGGTCATATTGATGTTTGGTCACTTTGATGTTTGGTCATATTGCTGTTTGGTCATATTGATGTTTGGTCATATTGCTGTTAGGTCATATTGCTGTTTGGTCATATTGATGTTTGGTCATATTGCTGTTTGGTCATATTGATGTTTGGTCATATTGATGTTTGGTCATATTGATGTTTGGTCATATTGCTGTTTGGTCATATTGCTGTTAGGTCATATTGATGTTTGGTCATATTGATGTTTGGTCATATTGATGTTTGGTCATATTGCTGTTTGGTCATATTGATGTTTGGTCATATTGATGTTTGGTCATATTGATGTTTGGTCACAGTGTAAAGATTAACTTTGGAAATCGATTTTTTTATGAAGCTCGTGAAGATGTAGCTGAAATAGTCTACTACCCGACCACAAACAGAAAGCGAACCCCTTCGGTGGTCCCGACCCCACAGGTTGAGACCCCTAGAATGATGACTTCACATTTTCTACAATTATTGACCAACCCTACACAGTTCCATCAAGTACATCAGCACCGTCACACCAGGTATAAAAGTGAAGCGACACCGGTCACAATTTCCAAAATCATCCGATATAAAGTGAGAGAATAGCTACCTGTTACCATGGTAACTATATATACTACCTTTTGTGTTCATTTCGTATTCCGATTTTACATGTATAATTCATGTCTGGTTATTTAGCAGATTTATGTGTCCATACAATGTCAACGTATGCATCCGGCTGTAGGATTATTTATGTTTTGTTTGCTTTATCTCGATGATTAATAACAAAAATCATCATTATCATCATCTAACGTTAACAAAAGGCGTTAAATGGGCGAAGATTCGTTAACTGATCGCTTGCAGCAAGTTATGATGTTTTGCGCCATTCAGCGCTATTCGGCTTTACACTTTCGACTTGGATGTAGCATTTCTGCTTTCTTCGTCTCCTCTCTCGATCTCTAAACGTTTGGTCAAACAGCTAACAGTGGCACTTCGTGGAGGTGGTGGAGGAATTACATAAGCTGTCGCTGACCACATTCAGCCCAAATGTTTTGGGGGCGTCTGAACCCCAATGAGGATCACAAACTGTACTCTAAAGTTAACATTTAGAGCGCTTGTATTTCATTAACTGTACTCTAAAGTTAACATTTAGAGCGCATGTATTTCATTAACTGTACTTTAAAGTTAACATTTAGAGCGCTTGTATTTCATTAACTGTACTTTAAAGTTAACATTTAGAGCGCAGGTATTTCATTAACTGTACTTTAAAGTTAACATTTAGAGCGCATGTATTTCATTAACTGTACTTTAAAGTTAACATTTAGAGCGCTTGTATTTCATTAACTGTACTTTAAAGTTAACATTTATAGCGCTTGTATTTCATTAACTGTACTTTAAAGTTAACATTTATAGCGCTTGTATTTCATTAACTGTACTTTAAAGTTAACATTTAGAGCGCTTGTATTTCATTAACTGTACTTTAAAGTTAACATTTAGAGCGCGTGTATTTCATTAACTGTACTTTAAAGTTAACATTTAGAGCGCTTGTATTTCATTAACTGTACTTTAAAGTTAACATTTAGAGCGCTTGTATTTCATTAACTGTACTTTAAAGTTAACTTTTAGAGCGCGTGTATTTCATTAACTGTACTTTAAAGTTAACATTTAGAGCGCTTGTATTTCATTAACTGTACTTTAAAGTTAACATTTAGAGCGCTTGTATTTTATTAACTGTACTTTAAAGTTAACATTTATAGCGCTTGTATTTCATTAACTGTACTTTAAAGTTAACATTTAGAGCGCTTGTATTTTATTAACTGTACTTTAAAGTTAACATTTAGAGCGCTTGTATTTCATTAACTGTACTTTAAAGTTAACATTTAGAGCGCTTGTATTTCATGAACTGTACTTTAAAGTTAACATTTAGAGCGCTTGTATTTCATTAACTGTACTTTAAAGTTGCATGAGATGAGCAGAAGATGTCATCAAACAGGTCTGTGGGCTTATCAATATCAGCGTTGGTGAGGAGTGGATACCGGTGCCTACGTCATTCAAGGGGACTTTCTCGTGTATTGTCACACTGGACAGGAAAAGTAGGGAACAGAACCCGGTCGTGGTTAATCTGAGGTCAACGGTCTCATCTGCGATAACACCGATGAGAAAGATGCAGTCATATATACAGACGGATCTGTAATACGACACCAAAGAAGTGCACGGGCATTTACAGCACGCTCGACAGGCAGAATAGTCAAGGAAGACAGTGGTGCATACGTCATGACCACGAGTGACCAAGGCATTCAAATGGTTAGAGTCACAAGGCTACACCCACGCATGTATACTGAGTGATTCGATGAGCATGATAAAAAAACAGTGGAGGCGGGCTCTGTACGCATGCACTGGGTAGAGTCGTTGCAGAAGTTGAAAATACGTACGGTCACCTTTGTCTATGTCCCTGGACATGCGGGAGTACGACGAAATGAAAGAGTGGACAGGTTGGCTAGCTGCGCTGTCATTGAGGACGGGCAACCGATGGATCGGGCGGACATCATCAATGCCCTCCGAGATGTTGGAAGAGCACAGGACTTCGACAAACACAGATCTACGTCACTTCTTCGGATGATGGAAATGGGAGTTAAGATGGGCACGGCCAGAAATGAGAAACTTAGTGGCCGTGTAAGAAGACTTATCAACCAACATAGAACTGGAGTCGTCAGTCGCTGGACGCTGCGGGACTTGCTGAGGAGGGGATCTGAGCACATATGGACATGTTCGGAGTGCAATGATGATGACCCGCTAATAACTCAATAACTCAATAACTTTAAAGTTAACATTTAAAGTTAACAGTTAAAGTTAACAATTATTCACTATACCTTGGAAGTAAACATTTAAACAAGATATCCTCGATTTGATTCGTTTGCGTCCGTCTGTCTCCATTTTAATGAATCTCTTCCCTCAAAACTTTCACCAGATCCCAACAACAGCCATAGCCGCCCTGCTCTGTACAGCCATCGGTCTAGGTAACTCTCATGTTATCGTCTCAATGTTTCACACGTTTCTTTAATTAGCAAATCTCAACTCTGATCGTTTCTTTAATTAGCAAATCTCAACTCTGATCGTTTCTTTAATTAGCAAATCTCAACTCTGATCGTTTCTTTAATTAGTAAATCTCAACTCTTAGCGTTTCTTTAATTAGTAAATCTCAACTCTGATCGTTTCTTTAATTAGTAAATCTCAACTCTGAGCGTTTCTTTAATTAGTAAATCTCAACTCTGAGCGTTTCTTTAATTAGTAAATCTCAACTCTGAGCGTTTCTTTAATTAGTAAATCTCAACTCTTAGCGTTTCTTTAATTAGTAAATCTCAACTCTTAGCGTCTCTTTAATTAGTAAATCTCAACTCTGAGCGTTTCTTTAATTAGTAAATCTCAACTCTGGGTATTTCAAATTAATAATTACATTTCGACTTTAATTGTTTTTTTTTCCTTTCAATAACTAAATTTAACCTCCGAGCGTTTCTCTAATAAGTAAATGTTAACATTGTTTCTCTAATAAGTAAATGTTAACATTGTTTCTCTAATAAGTAAATGTTAACATTGTTTCTCTAATAAGTAAATGTTAACATTGTTTCTCTAATAAGTAAATGTTAACATTGTTTCTCTAATAAGTAAATGTTAACATTGTTTCTCTAATAAGTAAATGTTAACATTGTTTCTGTAATAAGTAAATGTTAACATTGTTTCTCTAATAAATAAATGTTAACATTGTTTCTGTAATAAATAAATGTTAACATTGTTTCTCTAATAAGTAAATGTTAACATTGTTTCTCTAATAAGTAAATGTTAACATTGTTTCTCTAATAAATAAATGTTAACATTGTTTCTCTAATAAATAAATGTTAACATTGTTTCTCTAATAAGTAAATGTTAACATTGTTTCTCTAATAAATAAATGTTAACATTGTTTCTCTAATAAGTAAATGTTAACATTGTTTCTCTAATAAGTAAATGTTAACATTGTTTCTCTAATAAATAAATGTTAACATTGTTTCTCTAATAAATAAATGTTAACATTGTTTCTCTAATAAATAAATGTTAACATTGTTTCTCTAATAAATAAATGTTAACATTGTTTCTCTAATAAGTAAATGTTAACATTGTTTCTCTAATAAATAAATGTTAACATTGTTTCTCTAATAAATAAATGTTAACATTGTTTCTCTAATAAGTAAATGTTAACATTGTTTCTCTAATAAATAAATGTTAACATTGTTTCTCTAATAAATAAATGTTAACTGTGAATGAGTGTCTTGAATCTTGGAGACAGCAGAAATGTGGCACCACAGGGAATTGGACGGCTAAAGGAGGAGCAAGAGAATTTTAAAATGATAAAAGAAGTAAACTCTTTATTAATTTCAATAGAGTGTCGTTACCATGACGGTTATCGGAGAAGGGCATCTCACTACCCAAGAAATATTTCAATAGAGTGTCGTTACCATGACGGTTATCGGAGAAGGGCATCTCACTACCCAAGAAATATTTCAATAGAGTGTCGTTACCATGACGTTTATCGGAGAAGGCATCTCACTACCCAAGAAATATTTCAATAGAGTGTCGTTACCATGACGGTTATCGGAGAAGGGCATCTCACTACCCAAGAAATATTTCAATAGAGTGTCGTTACCATGACGGTTATCGGAGAAGGGCATCTCACTACCCAAGAAATATTTCAATAGAGTGTCGTTACCATGACGGTTATCGGAGAAGGCGTCTCACTACCCAAGAAATATTTCAATAGAGTGTCGTTACCATGACGGTTATCGGAGAAGGGCATCTCACTACCCAAGAAATATTTCAATAGAGTGTCGTTACCATGACGGTTATCGGAGAAGGGCATCTCACTACCCAAGAAATATTTCAATAGAGTGTCGTTACCATGACGGTTATCGGAGAAGGGCATCTCACTACCCAAGAAATATTTCAATAGAGTGTCGTTACCATGACGGTTATCGGAGAAGGGCATCTCACTACCCAAGAAATATTTCAATAGAGTGTCGTTACCATGACGTTTATCGGAGAAGGCATCTCACTACCCAAGAAATATTTCAATAGAGTGTCGTTACCATGACGGTTATCGGAGAAGGGCATCTCACTACCCAAGAAATATTTCAATAGAGTGTCGTTACCATGACGTTTATCAGAGAAGGCATCTCACTACCCAAGAAATCAGAGGAGGATGACGTCACATAAAAACCACGGATTGATGTTTCCTGTTTGAAAGTTTACCACGGTCTATGGTGGGTTTTGAACCCGAGTCCTTCCTGTCTGGAGCGTGACGTCTCTAGACCAACAACCCACTCTTCCCGTAAGTTATCGCTATTTTAAATCATCAAGCAACGGTGCAGCTGATACCTCAATGACTTGCAGCAACAGCTGATATCTCAATGACTTGTAGCAACAGCTGATATCTCAATGACTTGCAGCAACAGCTGATATCTCAATGACTTGCAGCAACAGCTGATATCTCAATAACTCGCAGCAACAGCTGATATTTCAATGACTTGCAGCAACAGCTGATATCTAAATGACTCGCAGCAACAGCTGATATCTCAATGACTCGCAGCAACAGCTGCTATCTCAATGACTTGCAGCAGCAGCTGATATCTCAATGACTTGCAGCAACAGCTGATATCTCAATGACTTGCAGCAACAGCTGATATCTCAATGACTCGCAGCAACAGCTGATATCTCAATGACTCGCAGCAACAGCTGACATCTCAATGACTTGCAGCAACAGCTGATATCTCAATGACTCGCAGCAACAGCTGATATCTCAATGACTCGCAGCAACAGCTGATATCTCAATGACTTACAGCAAGAGCTGATATTTCAATGACTTACAGCAACAGCTGATATCTCAATGACTTGCAGCAACAGCTGATATCTCAATGACTTGCAGCAACAGCTGATATCTCAATGACTTGCAGCAACAGCTGATATTTCAATGACTTGCAGCATCAGCTGATATCTCAATGACTTGCAGCAACAGCTGATATCTCAGTGACTTGCAGCAACAGCTGATATCTCAATGACTTGCAGCAACAGCTGATATCTCAATGACTTGCAGCAACAGCTGATATCTCAATGACTTGCAGCAACAGCTGATATCTCAATGACTTGCAGCAACAGCTGATATCTCAATCACTTGCAGCAACAGCTGATATCTCAATGACTTGCAGCAACAGCTGAATTCACTATCACATTTTAATCTTCTTATATGAAGAGCTGCAACAAAATGAACCTTGACAAGCAAGACTTTGAGTGCCGAGATCCTAAAGATAAGCTTACAATAGAAAAATAAGACAGTTCATCTCAGGGACACCGTGAATGCATCAGTCACCGATTTAAATTGCTTCTAAAATGTTAGGGTTAATGAAGTCAGTATCTCGTTAATTGCACTATATCAGCCGTCAACCCACCCCACCAGTTATTCCATGACAAGAAACAATATGTAAGTGAGTGTATATAAGGGACGACGCTCAAAATATTAGTCACGTTAGACTGCTACCTCCAAGAAGAGTACATCAATGGGCTGTGTTAAAGCTAAGCCATATAATTATACCAGGTTGGTAGAAAGGACATCAATGTGCTGGGTTAAAGCTAAGACAAGTAAGTATACCAGGCTGGTAGAGAGGACATCAATGTGCTAGGTTAAAGCTAAGGCAAGTAAGTATACCAGGCTGGTAGAGAGGACATCAATGTGCTAGGTTAAAGCTAAGACAAGTAAGTATACCAGGCTGGTAGAGAGGACATCAATGTGCTAGGTTAAAGCTAAGACAAGTAAGTATACCAGGCTGGTAGAGAGGACATCAATGTGCTAGGTTAAAGCTAAGACAAGTAAGTATACCAGGTTGGTAGAGAGGACATCAATGTGCTAGGTTAAAGCTAAGACAAGTAAGTATACCAGGCTGGTAGAGAGGACATCAATGTGCTAGGTTAAAGCTAAGACAAGTAAGTATACCAGGTTGGTAGAGAGGACATCAATGTGCTAGGTTAAAGCTAAGACAAGTAAGTATACCAGGCTGGTAGAGAGGACATCAATGTGCTAGGTTGAAGCTAAGACAAGTTAGTATACCAGGCTGGTAGAGAGGACATCAATGTGCTAGGTTAAAGCTAAGACAAGTAAATATACCCAGCTAGTAGAGAGGACATCAATGTGCTGGGTTAAAGCTAAGACAAGTATACCAGGCTGGTATAGAGGACATCAATGTGCTAGGTTAAAGCTAAGACAAGTAAGTATACCAGGCTGGTAGAGAGGACATCAATGTGCTGTGTTAAAGCTAAGACAAGTATACCAGGCTGGTAGAGAGGACATAAATGTGCTAGGTTAAAGCTAAGACAAGTAAGTATACCAGGTTGGTAGAGAGAACATCAATGTGCTAGGTTAAAGCTAAGACAAGTATACCATGCTAGTAGAGAGGACATCAAAGTGCTAGGTTAAAACTAAGACAAATATACCAGGCTAGTAGAGAGGACATCAATGTGCTAGGTTAAAGCTAAGACAAGTATACCAGGCTGGTAGAGAGGACATCAATGTGCTAGGTTAAAGCTAAGACAAGTATACCAGGCAGGTAGAGAGGACATCAATGTGCTAGGTTAAAGCTAAGACAAGTATACCAGGCTGTTAGACAGGACATCAATGTGCTAGGTTAAAGCTAAGACAAGTTAGTATACCAGGCTGGTAGAGAGGACATCAATGTGTTAGGTTAAAGCTAAGACAAGTAAGTATACCAGGCTGGTAGAGAGGACATCAATGTGTTAGGTTAAAGCTAAGACAAGTAAGTATACCAGGCTGGTAGAGAGGACATCAATGTGCTGGGTTAAAGCTAAGACAAGTAAGTATACCAGGCTGGTAGAGAGGACATCAATGTGCTAGGTTAAAGCTAAGACAAGAAAGTATACCAGGCTGGTAGAGAGGACATCAATGTGCTAGATTAAAGATAAGACAAGTATACCCAGCTAGTAGAGAGGACATCAATGTGCTAGGTTAAAGCTAAGACAAGTATACCAGGCTGGTAGAGAGGACATCAATGTGCTGGGTTAAAGCTAAGACAAGTATACCAGGTTGGTAGAGAGGACATCAATGTGCTAGGTTAAAGCTAAGACAAGTATACCAGGCTGGTAGAGAGGACATCAATGTGCTGGGTTAAAGCTAAGACAAGTATACCAGGCTGGTAGAGAGGACATAAATGTGCTAGGTTAAAGCTAAGACAAGTATACCAGGCTGGTAGAGAGGACATCAAAGTGCTGGGTTAAAGCTAAGACAAGTATACCAGGCTGGTAGAGAGGACATCAAAGTGCTAGGTTAAAGCTAAGACAAGTATACCAGGCTGGTAGAGAGGACATCAAAGTGCTGGGTTAAAGCTAAGACAAGTTAGTATACCAGGCTGGTAGAGAGGACATTAATGTGCTAGGTTAAAGCTAAGACAAGTAAGTATACAGGCTGGTAGAGAGGACATCAATGTGCTGGGTTAAAGCTAAGACAAGTATACCAGGCTGGTAGAGAGGACATCAATGTGTTAGGTTAAAGCTAAGACAAGTATACCAGGCTGGTAGAGAGGACATCAATGTGCTGGGTTAAAGCTAAGACAAGTATACCAGGCTGGTAGAGAGGACATCAAAGTGCTAGGTTAAAGCTAAGACAAGTATACCAGGCTGGTAGAGAGGACATAAATGTGCTAGGTTAAAGCTAAGACAAGTATACCAGGCTGGTAGAGAGGACATCAATGTGTTAGGTTAAAACTAAGACAAGTATACCAGGCTGGTAGAGAGGACATCAATGTGCTAGGTTAAAGCTAAGACAAGTGAGTATACCAGGCTGGTAAAGAGGACATCAATGTGCTGGGTTAAAGCTAAGACAAGTATACCAGGTTGGTAGAGATGACATCAATGTGCTAGGTTAAAGCTAAGACAAGTAAGTATACCAGGTTGGTAGAGAGGACATCAATGTGCTAGGTTAAAGCTAAGACAAGCATACCAGGCTGGTAGAGAGGACATCAATGTGCTGGGTTAAAGCTAAGACAAGTATACCAGGCTGGTAGAGAGGACATCAATGTGCTAGGTTAAAGCTGAGACAAGTAAGTATACCAAGCTGGTAGAGAGGACATCAATGTGCTAGGTTAAAGCTAAGACAAGTATACCAGGTTGGTAGAGAGGACATCAATGTGCTAGGTTAAAGCTAATACAAGTATACCAGGCTGGTAGAGAGGACATCAATGTGCTAGGTTAAAGCTAAGACAAGTAAGAATACCAAGCTGGTAGAGAGGACATCTATGTGCTAGGTTAAAGCTTAGACAAGTAAGTATACCAGGCTGGTAGAGAGGACATCAATGTGCTAGGTTAAAGCTTAGACAAGTAAGTATACCAGGCGGGTAGAGAGGACATCAATGTGCTAATTTAAAGCTAAGACAAGTAAGTATACCAGGCTGGTAGAGAGGACATCAATGTGTTAGGTTAAAGCTAAGACAAGTAAGTATACCAGGCTGGTAGAGAGGACATCAATGTGCTAGATTAAAGCTAAGACAAGTATATCCAGCTAGTAGAGAGGACATCAATGTGCTAGGTTAAAGCTAAGACAAGTATACCAGGCTGGTAGAGAGGACATCAATGTGCTGGGTTAAAGCTAAGACAAGTATACCAGGCTGGTAGAGAGGACATCAATGTGCTAGGTTAAAGCTAAGACAAGTATACCAGGCTGGTAGAGAGGACATCAATGTGCTGGGTTAAAGCTAAGACAAGTATACCAGGCTGGTAGAGAGGACATAAATGTGCTAGGTTAAAGCTAAGACAAGTATACCAGGCTGGTAGAGAGGACATCAATGTGCTGGGTTAAAGCTAAGACAAGTATACCAGGCTGGTAGAGAGGACATCAAAGTGCTAGGTTAAAGCTAAGACAAGTATACCAGGCTGGTAGAGAGGACATCAAAGTGCTGGGTTAAAGCTATGACAAGTTAGTATACCAGGCTGGTAGAGAGGACATTAATGTGCTAGGTTAAAGCTAAGACAAGTAAGTATACCAGGCTGGTAGAGAGGACATCAATGTGCTGGGTTAAAGCTAAGACAAGTATACCAGGCTGGTAGAGAGGACATCAATGTGTTAGGTTAAAGCTAAGACAAGTATACCAGGCTGGTAGAGAGGACATCAATGTGCTGGGTTAAAGCTAAGACAAGTATACCAGGCTGGTAGAGAGGACATCAAGTGCTAGGTTAAAGCTAAGACAAGTATACCAGGCTGGTAGAGAGGACATAAATGTGCTAGGTTAAAGCTAAGACAAGTATACCAGGCTGGTAGAGAGGACATCAATGTGTTAGGTTAAAACTAAGACAAGTATACCAGGCTGGTAGAGAGGACATCAATGTGCTAGGTTAAAGCTAAGACAAGTAAGTATACCAGGCTGGTAAAGAGGACATCAATGTGCTGGGTTAAAGCTAAGACAAGTATACCAGGTTGGTAGAGAGGACATCAATGTGCTAGGTTAAAGCTAAGACAAGTAAGTATACCAGGTGGTAGAGAGGACATCAATGTGCTAGGTTAAAGCTAAGACAAGTATACCAGGCTGGTAGAGAGGACATCAATGTGCTGGGTTAAAGCTAAGACAAGTATACCAGGCTGGTAGAGAGGACATCAATGTGCTAGGTTAAAGCTGAGACAAGTAAGTATACCAAGCTGGTAGAGAGGACATCAATGTGCTAGGTTAGAGCTAAGACAAGTATACCAGGTTGGTAGAGAGGACATCAATGTGCTAGGTTAAAGCTAATACAAGTATACCAGGCTGGTAGAGAGGACATCAATGTGCTAGGTTAAAGCTAAGACAAGTAAGTATACCAGGCTGGTAGAGAGGACATCAATGTGCTAGGTTGAAGCTAAGACAAGTTAGTATACCAGGCTGGTAGAGAGGACATCAATGTGCTAGGTTAAAGCTAAGACAAGTAAATATACCCAGCTAGTAGAGAGGACATCAATGTGCTGGGTTAAAGCTAAGACAAGTATACCAGGCTGGTATAGAGGACATCAATGTGCTAGGTTAAAGCTAAGACAAGTAAGTATACCAGGCTGGTAGAGAGGACATCAATGTGCTGTGTTAAAGCTAAGACAAGTATACCAGGCTGGTAGAGAGGACATAAATGTGCTAGGTTAAAGCTAAGACAAGTATACCAGGTTGGTAGAGAGAACATCAATGTGCTAGGTTAAAGCTAAGACAAGTATACCATGCTAGTAGAGAGGACATCAAAGTGCTAGGTTAAAGCTAAGACAAATATACCAGGCTAGTAGAGAGGACATCAATGTGCTAGGTTAAAGCTAAGACAAGTATACCAGGCTGGTAGAGAGGACATCAATGTGCTAGGTTAAAGCTAAGACAAGTATACCAGGCTGGTAGAGAGGACATCAATGTGCTAGGTTAAAGCTAAGACAAGTATACCAGGCTGGTAGAGAGGACATCAATGTGCTAGGTTAAAGCTAAGACAAGTTAGTATACCAGGCTGGTAGAGAGGACATCAATGTGTTAGGTTAAAGCTAAGACAAGTAAGTATACCAGGCTGGTAGAGAGGACATCAATGTGTTAGGTTAAAGCTAAGACAAGTATACCAGGCTGGTAGAGAGGACATCAATGTGCTGGTTAAAGCTAAGACAAGTAAGTATACCAGGCTGGTAGAGAGGACATCAATGTGCTAGGTTAAAGCTAAGACAAGTATACCAGGCTGGTAGAGAGGACATCAATGTGCTAGGTTAAAGCTAAGACAAGTATACCAGGCTGGTAGAGAGGACATCAATGTGCTAGGTTAAAGCTAAGACAAGTATACAAGGTAGAGAGGACATCAATGTGCTGTTAAAGCTAAGACAAGTATACCAGGCTGGTAGAGAGGACATCAATGTGCTAGGTTAAAGCTAAGACAAGTATACCAGGCTGGTAGAGAGGACATCAATGTGCTGGTTAAAGCTAAGACAAGTATACCAGGCTGGTAGAGAGGACATCAATGTGCTAGGTTAAAGCTAAGACAAGTATACCAGGCTGGTAGAGAGGACATCAATGTGCTAGGTTAAAGCTAAGACAAGTAAGTATACCAGGCTGGTAGAGAGGACATCAAGTGCTAGGTTAAAGCTAAGACAAGTATACCAGGCTGGTAGAGAGGACATCAATGTGCTAGGTTAAAGCTAAGACAAGTAAGTATACCAGGCTGGTAGAGAGGACATCAATGTGCTGGGTTAAAGCTAAGACAAGTAAGTATACCAGGCTGGTAGAGAGGACATCAATGTGCTAGGTTAAAGCTAAGACAAGAAAGTATACCAGGCTGGTAGAGAGGACATCAATGTGCTAGGTTAAAGCTAAGACAAGTATACCCAGCTGGTAGAGAGGACATCAATGTGCTAGGTTAAAGCTAAGACAAGTATACCAGGCTGGTAGAGAGGACATCAATGTGCTGGGTTAAAGCTAAGACAAGTATACCAGGCTGGTAGAGAGGACATCAATGTGCTAGGTTAAAGCTAAGACAAGTATACCAGGCTGGTAGAGAGGACATCAATGTGCTGGGTTAAAGCTAAGACAAGTATACCAGGCTGGTAGAGAGGACATCAATGTGCTAGGTTAAAGCTAAGACAAGTATACCAGGCTGGTAGAGAGGACATCAATGTGCTGGTTAAAGCTAAGACAAGTATACCAGGCTGGTAGAGAGGACATCAATGTGCTAGGTTAAAGCTAAGACAAGTATACCAGGCTGGTAGAGAGGACATCAATGTGCTGGTTAAAGCTAAGACAAGTAAGTATACCAGGCTGGTAGAGAGGACATCAATGTGCTAGGTTAAAGCTAAGACAAGTAAGTATACCAGGCTGGTAGAGAGGACATCAATGTGCTGGGTTAAAGCTAAGACAAGTATACCAGGCTGGTAGAGAGGACATCAATGTGCTAGGTTAAAGCTAAGACAAGTATACCAGGCTGGTAGAGAGGACATCAATGTGCTAGGTTAAAGCTAAGACAAGTATACCAGGCTGGTAGAGAGGACATCAATGTGCTAGGTTAAAGCTAAGACAAGTATACCAGGCTGGTAGAGAGGACATCAATGTGCTAGGTTAAAGCTAAGACAAGTATACCAGGCTGGTAGAGAGGACATCAATGTGCTAGGTTAAAGCTAAGACAAGTATACCAGGCTGGTAGAGAGGACATCAATGTGCTAGGTTAAAGCTAAGACAAGTGAGTATACCAGGCTGGTAGAGAGGACATCAATGTGCTAGGTTAAAGCTAAGACAAGTATACCAGGCTGGTAGAGAGGACATCAATGTGCTAGGTTAAAGCTAAGACAAGTAAGTATACCAGGCTGGTAGAGAGGACATCAATGTGCTAGGTTAAAGCTAAGACAAGTATACCAGGCTGGTAGAGAGGACATCAATGTGCTGGGTTAAAGCTAAGACAAGTATACCAGGCTGGTAGAGAGGACATCAATGTGCTAGGTTAAAGCTAAGACAAGTAAGTATACCAAGCTGGTAGAGAGGACATCAATGTGCTAGGTTAAAGCTAAGACAAGTATACCAGGCTGGTAGAGAGGACATCAATGTGCTAGGTTAAAGCTAAGACAAGTATACCAGGCTGGTAGAGAGGACATCAATGTGCTAGGTTAAAGCTAAGACAAGTAAGTATACCAGGCTGGTAGAGAGGACATCAATGTGCTAGGTTAAAGCTAAGACAAGTAAGTATACCAGGCTGGTAGAGAGGACATCAATGTGCTAGGTTAAAGCTAAGACAAGTAAGTATACCAGGCTGGTAGAGAGGACATCAATGTGCTAGGTTAAAGCTAAGACAAGTAAGTATACCAGGCTGGTAGAGAGGACATCAATGTGCTAGGTTAAAGCTAAGACAAGTAAGTATACCAGGCTGGTAGAGAGGACATCAATGTGCTAGGTTAAAGCTAAGACAAGTATATCCAGGCTGGTAGAGAGGACATCAATGTGCTAGGTTAAAGCTAAGACAAGTATACCAGGCTGGTAGAGAGGACATCAATGTGCTAGGTTAAAGCTAAGACAAGTATACCAGGCTGGTAGAGAGGACATCAATGTGCTAGGTTAAAGCTAAGACAAGTATACCAGGCTGGTAGAGAGGACATCAATGTGCTAGGTTAAAGCTAAGACAAGTATACCAGGCTGGTAGAGAGGACATCAATGTGCTAGGTTAAAGCTAAGACAAGTATACCAGGCTGGTAGAGAGGACATCAATGTGCTAGGTTAAAGCTAAGACAAGTATACCAGGCTGGTAGAGAGGACATCAATGTGCTAGGTTAAAGCTAAGACAAGTATACCAGGCTGGTAGAGAGGACATCAATGTGCTAGGTTAAAGCTAAGACAAGTATACCAGGCTGGTAGAGAGGACATCAATGTGCTAGGTTAAAGCTAAGACAAGTAGTATACCAGGCTGGTAGAGAGGACATCAATGTGCTAGGTTAAAGCTAAGACAAGTATACCAGGCTGGTAGAGAGGACATCAATGTGCTAGGTTAAAGCTAAGACAAGTATACCAGGCTGGTAGAGAGGACATCAATGTGCTAGGTTAAAGCTAAGACAAAGTATACCAGGCTGGTAGAGAGGACATCAATGTGCTAGGTTAAAGCTAAGACAAGTATACCAGGCTGGTAGAGAGGACATCAATGTGCTAGGTAAAGCTAAGACAAGTATACCAGGCTGGTAGAGAGGACATCAATGTGCTAGGTTAAAGCTAAGACAAGTATACCAGGCTGGTAGAGAGGACATCAATGTGCTAGGTTAAAGCTAAGACAAGTATACCAGGCTGGTAGAGAGGACATCAATGTGCTAGGTTAAAGCTAAGACAAGTATACCAGGCTGGTAGAGAGGACATCAATGTGCTAGGTTAAAGCTAAGACAAGTATACCAGGCTGGTAGAGAGGACATCAATGTGCTAGGTTAAAGCTAAGACAAGTATACCAGGCTGGTAGAGAGGACATCAATGTGCTAGGTTAAAGCTAAGACAAGTATACCAGGCTGGTAGAGAGGACATCAATGTGCTAGGTTAAAGCTAAGACAAGTAGTATACCAGGCTGGTAGAGAGGACATCAATGTGCTAGGTTAAAGCTAAGACAAGTAAGTATACCAGGCTGGTAGAGAGGACATCAATGTGCTGTTAAAGCTAAGACAAGTGGTAGAGAGGACATCAAGTTAAAGCAAGACAAGTATACCAGGCTGGTAGAGAGGACATCAATGTGCTAGGTTAAAGCTAAGACAAGTAAGTATACCAGGCTGGTAGAGAGGACATCAATGTGCTGGTTAAAGCTAAGACAAGTATACCAGGCTGGTAGAGAGGACATCAATGTGCTAGGTTAAAGCTAAGACAAGTATACCAGGCTGGTAGAGAGGACATCAATGTGCTAGGTTAAAGCTAAGACAAGTATACCAGGCTGGTAGAGAGGACATCAATGTGCTAGGTTAAAGCTAAGACAAGTATACCAGGCTGGTAGAGAGGACATCAATGTGCTGGGTTAAAGCTAAGACAAGTATACCAGGCTGGTAGAGAGGACATCAATGTGCTAGGTTAAAGCTAAGACAAGTATACCAGGCTGGTAGAGAGGACATCAATGTGCTAGGTTAAAGCTAAGACAAGTATACCAGGCTGGTAGAGAGGACATCAATGTGCTAGGTTAAAGCTAAGACAAGTATACCAGGCTGGTAGAGAGGACATCAATGTGCTAGGTTAAAGCTAAGACAAGTATACCAGGCTGGTAGAGAGGACATCAATGTGCTAGGTTAAAGCTAAGACAAGTATACCAGGCTGGTAGAGAGGACATCAATGTGCTGGGTTAAAGCTAAGACAAGTTAGTATACCAGGCTGGTAGAGAGGACATCAATGTGCTAGGTTAAAGCTAAGACAAGTAAG
Organism: Megaustenia siamemsis; assembly: GCA_032433765.1. Lineage (NCBI taxonomy): Eukaryota > Metazoa > Mollusca > Gastropoda > Stylommatophora > Ariophantidae > Megaustenia > Megaustenia siamemsis. Next base: position 39,493,795 of record JAVIAB010000102.1, read on the forward strand.
TATACCAGGCTGGTAGAGAGGACATCAATGTGCTAGGTTAAAGCTAAGACAAGTATACCAGGCTGGTAGAGAGGACATCAATGTGCTAGGTTAAAGCTAAGACAAGTATACCAGGCTGGTAGAGAGGACATCAATGTGCTGGGTTAAAGCTAAGACAAGTATACCAGGCTGGTAGAGAGGACATCAATGTGCTAGGTTAAAGCTAAGACAAGTATACCAGGCTGGTAGAGAGGACATCAATGTGCTAGGTTAAAGCTAAGACAAGTATACCAGGCTGGTAGAGAGGACATCAATGTGCTAGGTTAAAGCTAAGACAAGTATACCAGGCTGGTAGAGAGGACATCAATGTGCTAGGTTAAAGCTAAGACAAGTATACCAGGCTGGTAGAGAGGACATCAATGTGCTAGGTTAAAGCTAAGACAAGTATACCAGGCTGGTAGAGAGGACATCAATGTGCTGGGTTAAAGCTAAGACAAGTATACCAGGCTGGTAGAGAGGACATCAATGTGCTAGGTTAAAGCTAAGACAAGTAAGTATACCAGGCTGGTAGAGAGGACATCAATGTGCTAGGTTAAAGCTAAGACAAGTATACCAGGCTGGTAGAGAGGACATCAATGTGCTGGGTTAAAGCTAAGACAAGTATACCAGGCTGGTAGAGAGGACATCAATGTGCTAGGTTAAAGCTAAGACAAGTAAGTATACCAGGCTGGTAGAGAGGACATCAATGTGCTAGGTTAAAGCTAAGACAAGTATACCAGGCTGGTAGAGAGGACATCAATGTGCTAGGTTAAAGCTAAGACAAGTATACCAGGCTGGTAGAGAGGACATCAATGTGCTAGGTTAAAGCTAAGACAAGTATACCAGGCTGGTAGAGAGGACATCAATGTGCTAGGTTAAAGCTAAGACAAGTAAGTATACCAGGCTGGTAGAGAGGACATCAATGTGCTAGGTTAAAGCTAAGACAAGTATACCAGGCTGGTAGAGAGGACATCAATGTGCTAGGTTAAAGCTAAGACAAGTAAGTATACCAGGCTGGTAGAGAGGACATCAATGTGCTAGGTTAAAGCTAAGACAAGTATACCAGGCTGGTAGAGAGGACATCAATGTGCTAGGTTAAAGCTAAGACAAGTATACCAGGCTGGTAGAGAGGACATCAATGTGCTAGGTTAAAGCTAAGACAAGTAAGTATACCAGGCTGGTAGAGAGGACATCAATGTGCTAGGTTAAAGCTAAGACAAGTATACCAGGCTGGTAGAGAGGACATCAATGTGCTAGGTTAAAGCTAAGACAAGTATACCAGGCTGGTAGAGAGGACATCAATGTGCTAGGTTAAAGCTAAGACAAGTATACCAGGCTGGTAGAGAGGACATCAATGTGCTAGGTTAAAGCTAAGACAAGTATACCAGGCTGGTAGAGAGGACATCAATGTGCTAGGTTAAAGCTAAGACAAGTATACCAGGCTGGTAGAGAGGACATCAATGTGCTAGGTTAAAGCTAAGACAAGTATACCAGGCTGGTAGAGAGGACATCAATGTGCTAGGTTAAAGCTAAGACAAGTATACCAGGCTGGTAGAGAGGACATCAATGTGCTAGGTTAAAGCTAAGACAAGTATACCAGGCTGGTAGAGAGGACATCAAGTGCTAGGTTAAAGCTAAGACAAGTATACCAGGCTGGTAGAGAGGACATCAATGTGCTGGGTTAAAGCTAAGACAAGTATACCAGGCTGGTAGAGAGGACATCAATGTGCTAGGTTAAAGCTAAGACAAGTATACCAGGCTGGTAGAGAGGACATCAATGTGCTGGGTTAAAGCTAAGACAAGTATACCAGGCTGGTAGAGAGGACATCAATGTGCTAGGTTAAAGCTAAGACAAGTATACCAGGCTGGTAGAGAGGACATCAATGTGCTAGGTTAAAGCTAAGACAAGTATACCAGGCTGGTAGAGAGGACATCAAAGTGCTAGGTTAAAGCTAAGACAAGTATACCAGGCTGGTAGAGAGGACATCAATGTGCTAGGTTAAAGCTAAGACAAGTATACCAGGCTGGTAGAGAGGACATCAATGTGTTAGGTTAAAACTAAGACAAGTATACCAGGCTGGTAGAGAGGACATCAATGTGCTAGGTTAAAGCTAAGACAAGTAAGTATACCAGGCTGGTAAAGAGGACATCAATGTGCTGGGTTAAAGCTAAGACAAGTATACCAGGTTGGTAGAGATGACATCAATGTGCTAGGTTAAAGCTAAGACAAGTAAGTATACCAGGTTGGTAGAGAGGACATCAATGTGCTAGGTTAAAGCAAAGACAAGTATACCATGCTGGTAGAGAGGACATCAATGTGCTGGGTTAAAGCTAAGACAAGTATACCAGGCTGGTAGAGAGGACATCAATGTGCTAGGTTAAAGCTGAGACAAGTAAGTATACCAGCTGGTAGAGAGGACATCAATGTGCTAGGTTAAAGCTAAGACAAGTATACCAGGTTGGTAGAGAGGACATCAATGTGCTAGGTTAAAGCTAATACAAGTATACCAGGCTGGTAGAGAGGACATCAATGTGCTAGGTTAAAACTAAGACAAGTAAGAATACCAAGCTGGTAGAGAGGACATCAATGTGCTAGGTTAAAGCTAAGACAAGTAAGTATACCAGGCTGGTAGAGAGGACATCAATGTGCTAGGTTAAAGCTAAGACAAGTATACCAGGCGGGTAGAGAGGACATCAATGTGCTAGGTTAAAGCTAAGACAAGTAAGTATACCAGGCTGGTAGAGAGGACATCAATGTGTTAGGTTAAAGCTAAGACAAGTAAGTATACCAGGCTGGTAGAGAGGACATCAATGTGCTGGGTTAAAGCTAAGACAAGTAAGTATACCAGGCTGGTAGAGAGGACATCAATGTGCTAGGTTAAAGCTAAGACAAGTATACCAGGCTGGTAGAGAGGACATCAATGTGCTAGATTAAAGCTAAGACAAGTATATCCAGCTAGTAGAGAGGACATTAATGTGCTAGGTTAAAGCTAAGACAAGTAAGTATACCAGGCTGGTAGAGACGACATCAATGTGCTGGGTTAAAGCTAAGACAAGTATACCAGGCTGGTAGAGAGGACATCAATGTGCTAGGTTAAAGCTAAGACAAGTATACCAGGCTGGTAGAGAGGACATCAATGTGCTGGGTTAAAGCTAAGACAAGTATACCAGGCTGGTAGAGAGGACATAAATGTGCTAGGTTAAAGCTAAGACAAGTATACCAGGCTGGTAGAGAGGACATCAATGTGCTGGGTTAAAGCTAAGACAAGTATACCAGGCTGGTAGAGAGGACATCAAAGTGCTAGGTTAAAGCTAAGACAAGTATACCAGGCTGGTAGAGAGGACATCAAAGTGCTGGGTTAAAGCTATGACAAGTTAGTATACCAGGCTGGTAGAGAGGACATTAATGTGCTAGGTTAAAGCTAAGACAAGTAAGTATACCAGGCTGGTAGAGACGACATCAATGTGCTGGGTTAAAGCTAAGACAAGTATACCAGGCTGGTAGAGAGGACATCAATGTGTTAGGTTAAAGCTAAGACAAGTATACCAGGCTGGTAGAGAGGACATCAATGTGCTGGGTTAAAGCTTAGACAAGTATACCAGGCTGGTAGAGAGGACATCAAAGTGCTAGGTTAAAGCTAAGACAAGTATACCAGGCTGGTAGAGAGGACATAAATGTGCTAGGTTAAAGCTAAGACAAGTATACCAGGCTGGTAGAGAGGACATCAATGTGTTAGGTTAAAACTAAGACAAGTATACCAGGCTGGTAGAGAGGACATCAATGTGCTAGGTTAAAGCTTAGACAAGTATACCAGGTTGGTAGAGAGGACATCAATGTGCTAGGTTAAAGCTAATACAAGTATACCAGGCTGGTAGAGAGGACATCAATGTGCTAGGTTAAAGCTAATACAAGTATACCAGGCTGGTAGAGAGGACATCAGTGTGCTAGGTTAAAGCTAATACAAGTATACCAGGCTGGTAGAGAGGACATCAATGTGCTAGGTTAAAACTAAGACAAGTATACCAGGCTGGTAGAGAGGACATCAATGTGCTAGGTTAAAGCTAAGACAAGTAAGTATACCAGGCTGGTAGAGAGGACATCAATGTGCTGGGTTAAAGCTTAGACAAGTAAGTATACCAGGCGGGTAGAGAGGACATCAATGTGCTAGGTTAAAGCTTAGACAAGTATACCAGGCGGGTAGAGACCGTAGATGCGAACAGAAGTGTCGCGTAGCGTGAAAAAGCTGGGAAGAATGATTTTCGGATGAACAGATTAGAGACGCATCAAAACAAGTATACATGTCGAGGTTTATAAAAAGAAGGCGTTGGAAATACAGCGGTCATGTGCTGAGAATGAATAGGGAACGGGCAAATAGATGCAGTGCTGCAGTAAAGCTGGTAGCAAGGAGCCACTAGTTGGATGTAACACACACTTCTACAAGGTATGGTGACAGCTTTACAGAAATGGAACACAACAAAATACTGACGTTTCGGTCTATACTCGGCCTTCTTCAGAGAACGAGAACAATGACAACAAACGATGAGGCACAGGTAAATGCTACTACATCTAGGATGATTGGGACAGGTAAGTTAAGGAGAAGTGGACAGAGGATAAAAGATGAAATTGTGATACGAGAGAGAGAGAGATGTGCTAAATGATGGAGGATAGATAAAATGTGGGAATATAAAAGTATAAGCATATATAGCAAAATGATTGTATATAAAATTAAGACTTAGATGGTAGGTACAATCCGTTCACTCACATTGAGAGGTAGCTATCAAATGCCTTCTGGACAATCATAGACGTGGTTAAACCGGAGGTCATACGCGTTGTGAAGCCGTCAAGTGTGACACAGGTAAAGACTCTTTGAGAGTATGGAGGTAAACAGACACAACAGACAATCCACAGTACTCTCGTGATAAGAGTGGCTAATGAGGACCAGGTAGTGATAATAAATATTAAGGAGTGTTGAAGAGAACAACGTAGCAATAAGTGAGATGTGATAGAGGATTATCTATATATGTAGTACAGACCCAGCAAATTGCTTGAGGGGGGCCAAAACCATAGCAGGGTAGGGAAAAAGGGAGAGGAGAGACTGTGGAAAACGAAAAGGTGAAGGGAGCATAAAAAGGGAAAAAATGTGAGGGGTGAGAGAGGGGGGGAAGAGAGGGGTTACCCGTAAGACAAGGATACCTTGATGCCCCATGATACATTGGGGGCCTCGGTAGCCTAGTTGGGAAAACCACTCCACTGGACTACCGACGTTCGGACAACCCGTGTTCGATTCCCGCTGGGAGCAGTGTGAGTTGTACTCGTGGTTGGAAAAAAAATTACCCCCACGGTCGACCCAGCCGTTGGCAGAAATAGGTACCAGGCTACTACCCTGGGAAGGTGAGGAATGTCGCCTCGCATCTGAGATTCAATACTTGAGGCGACACTATACAGAAATGAAGATCATTTCTGGATAGGCGGCCGAGCACATATGGGTGGAAACTTGCGTGCTAAGACGCCGGTTCAAGTCTCGTACTTTACCTTTACATTGATGCCCCGTGGAGTGAGGCAGCCCATGCGGGAGATAAGACGATTCTTTAAAGTTAATCGGCTGCGGCTGTCAGAAGAACATACCACCGGGTCAGTAACTAGGACACCCACTTTACCATGATTGCCCTGAGAGTTGAAGTGGTAGGCCACGGGGGTGCCTGCAGCCCGAGTGATGTCATATCCCATGTAGGTCAACCTACATTGCTTCAATATGATGGCATAGATAATGGTCCACGATGTACAAGTGAATCCTTCTCTGATCTCAACAGGGTTATGGGGAAGAGAACCATATCTGTCCGGAGGACGCGGTTACAAGTTTTACATAGACTACGATTAGGATCGTTATCTGATGGTTGGGGGGGGGGGGCGGGGAGGCAGGATGGCGGATCCTGACAAGCATGTTACGGAGGTTGGGATCACGCTTAAAGGCTACAATTAAAGGGGGGGGGGGAAATCGGGTAAGGCGAATAGTGGAGTCGAAACGGAGAATGTATGAAGAAAGACTTCCCTGTCAGGCATTCATGTGGAAACCATCTAGTAAAGGAAACCAAAGCAGACCAAGAGAATTGCTGCACAGAACAATAAATAAGAAAGACTAAACCATTGGTCTAAGAAACAACCTTGAACTTGGCAAATCGTTAATCGGGAGAACTTTGACTTCCGCCCTATGTGCCGTCTTCGGCCCGTGAGGAAAATGAAGGAATGATTGGTGTCCTACGATCTGATGCCAGGCTTTGTCTGTTTTTTTTTAAACAGATGAGTATGTAAACAACTGTAGAGACACACAGTTGTGGAGAGACATAATCACCTACGCCAGCAAACATGACACATGATGATGATTAAGTTCAAACAAAAAGACCTGAAACGTATCAAGAGCTTTCTAATGTTATTTTTGAACAAATTTTTTGTTGCAGTGGCGTGTGACAGACTTCGGATATCTGGTGACCACTTCACCTACAAGGGGCAGCACGTATTCCTGTCGGGGGGAAATTTACCCTGGATTAGCTACGCCTATGACTTCGGCAACAACCAGTGGCAATACCGAAAGGCACAAGCCGAGCAGCAGTTCCAGCTGTTACACAACGCTGGAGGCAACGCCATCAGTAAGTTGCTCGTTCGTGTCGGCTCAATATTTCAACAATTTATTGCATATTATCAAATGTTCATGATATAATAATAATAATAATAATAATAATAATAATATATAAACGTAGACAGCAACAATCCAAGAACAATAAAGAACATATGCTCTAACAAACAGCTACCAAAAAAGAAAATGGAAAGCAGTTGAAAATATTTAAACAAATAAAATAGGGCGTTAAACAAGGTTGTGTGCTGTCACCAAATTTGTTTAATATGTATAGTGGGATTATTTTAAGATCCATAAGGGGCATGTTTAGAATAACAATCGGATGTCATAATATAAATAATATGAGGTATGCTGAGGATACAGTCTTAATCGCTATGAGTGAAAATGAGTTACAAGAAATGTTGGACATTATAGTGAAAGAAAGCAAAAATAAAGGACTCAGCCTTAATAGCAAAAAGACAGAGGTAATGGTAACAACAAAGAAAAAGACATCACCTCAGTGCAAAATAAAGACAAGTGGAACAATATTAAAACAGGTAAATGAATTTAGATATCTGGGAACAATGTTAACCTCAGACGGAAGATGTACAAAAGAGGTGAGATACAGAATGGCTCAGGCAAAAGCAGCTTTTCAAAAAATAAAGAAGATACTATGCAATCCATTTTTAACAATGGAAACAAGAAAAATAATTCTTAAATGTTATGTAGAGCCAGTCTTAACATATGGATGTGAATCCTGGATAATAAGACAACAGACAAGAAAATCACTGGAGTCTGTAGAAATGTCGTTTTACAAAAGAATGTTGAGGATACCATGCACAGCTAAGAAGAGTAATGAAAACGTCCTTAAATGTGCCAAAGCAAAAACTGAAGTAATTTCCAAAATAGGTAGAATCATAATTTTTTGGACATGGTATGAGAAGGGAACATCTGGAATATATTGTGACAACTCAGGAAATTGAGGTGACGATGAGATAGAGGAAAGCAAAGAGAACAGATACCAAACAGCTTAAGAGTCTCTTGACTTGGCAGAAGGTCAACAACAGAAATGATAAATAACTGTCGTGATCGAAAGTTATGGAGAGACACGATCATCTACGCCAGCAGGCATGGCACTTGATGATGATGATTTCAGCAATCCTTGATAAGTGGTTTTGGTAATTCATGACGAACTCTGCCCGTCATGTTGTCGGTCAAAGCTAATGCTAACTAAACAATAACAAAATGAGAAGGCAAAAGTGTCCCCATCAAACGATCATTATCACAAAGTTGATGAGATCAAAGTTACACTTGTAGGCTAGATCTAGAACAATCTGTGAGATAGATACCGAACATTCTAGTCACACACTTTAATGTATGTCTTGACGTGTTTGTCGTAAAGGGGCTGATAACAAAGACAAAGACATCCTGGTCGAAGAACACCAAAAATATAAGCTGTCTGTTGCAGGGACATGTGACAAAATTAAGCACAAATGTTTCGTCTCAGCGTGTCTTCATTAGGATTCAACTTAAGAAAATAAAGAATCTCTTGACGCCTCGAGCATTGCATCAAGACAAGACCGTGATATATTTATCTGATGATTTCAACAATCGACACATTATCTTGGTCATGGTAAAGCATTACGTCAGGTCGCCTTTATTTCTAAGAGAATGAAAACTCTGGTAGCCATTTAAGGCTCGGAGAAACAGCCATCGATCAAATTCTAAAACAATTTTGTATCATTAGGTCAGTACTAACCACTACGCTACCACGCTCTATTAAGGGATAGGTTGTCAGCAAACTGGGCATCAGCGGTCAGTGACTCATGACTGGGAGAATGCTTTTGGATCGTCAAGGCAACAGAGCTGATCGAAACGTTGCTTGCCTTGTGCCAACGGCACAACTAGAGACACAATTAGTGACATGACTACCGAAACAACTAGTGACATGACCAGCGATAAAACTAACGATAACCAGCGACAGAACTAACGATATAAACAACGGCACAACTAGGGACACAACTAGCGACATAAACATCGATACAACTAGCGACATAAACATCGATGCAACTATCTACATAGACAACGATACAACTATCTACATAGACAACGATACAATTATCTACATAGACAACGATACAACTATCTACATAGACAACGATACAACTAGCGACATAAACATCGATGCAACTATCTACATAGACAACGATACAACTATCTACATAGACAACGATACAACTAGCTACATAGACAACGACACAACTATCTACATAGACAACGATACAACTAGCGACATAAACATCGATACAACTATCTACATAGACAACGATACAACTAGCTACATAGACAACGACACAACTATCTACATAGACAACGATACAACTAGAGACATAAACATCGATACAACTATCTACATAGACAACGATACAACTATCTACATAGACAACGATACAACTATCTACATAGACGATACAACTATCTACATAGACAACGATACAACTATCTACATAGACAACGATACAACTATCTACATAGACAACGATACAACTAGCTACATAAACATCGATACAACTATCTACATAGACAACGATACAACTATCTACATAGACAACGATACAACTATCTACATAGACAACGATACAACTATCTACATAGACAACGATACAACTATCTACATAGACAACGATACAACTAGCGACATAAACATCGATACAACTATCTACATAGACAACGATACAACTATCTACATAGACAACGATACAACTAGCGATCGATACAACTAACATAGACAACGATACAACTATCTACATAGACAACGATACAACTATCTACATAGACAACGATACAACTATCTACATAGACAACGATACAACTATCTACATAGACAACGATACAACTAGCGACTTAAACATCGATACAACTATCTACATAGACAACGATACAACTATCTACATAGACAACGATACAACTATCTACATAGACAACGATATAACTATCTACATAGACAACGATACAACTAGCTACATAGACAACGATACAACTAGCTACATAGACAACGACACAACTAGCTACATAGAAAACGATACAACTAGCGACATAAACATCGATACAACTAGCGACATAAACATCGATACAACTATCTACATAGACAACGACACAACTAGCTACATAGACAACGATACAACTAGCGACATAAACATCGATACAACTATCTACATAGACAACGATACAACTATCTACATAGACAACGACACAACTAGCGGCATAAACATCGATACAACTATCTACATAGACAACGATACAACTATCTACATAGACAACGATACAACTATCTACATAGACAACGATACAACTAGCGACATAAACATCGATACAACTATCTACATAGACAACGATACAACTATCTACATAGACAACGATACAACTATCTACATAGACAACGATACAACTAGCGACATAGACAACGATACAACTATCTACATAGACAACGATACAACTATCTACATAGACAACGATACCACTTGCTACCCAAACATGGACACAACTAGCGACACAACTAACGACACAAGTGCCGACTTAACTATAGACACAATTATCTATTCAACAAAATAACAGAACTAGCGACATAACCATCAACAGAACTAGCGACATAACCATCAACAGAACTAGCGACATAACCATCAACAGAACTAGCGACTCAACTTCCTACGATTATCGCCCTTTTCAATTTGTGGAATGAAAAAGATAATCCCTGGAGTAAACGCAGGAGAAGGTTAAAGGGAGGACAACAGATGGTGGCCAAGCGCTGTATTATAGGAGATCTACTTCTAGGACAGATTACAGTCATTTCTTTAATCATTAATCAATACTTTGCTTCCTGTGCTCAGTTTGTTGTTGTCCTTTGTATGAGATTATTTCTCCATCAGCCCAAAGAGAAACCCTGCGTCCTACCATTATTGATGTCATTGCATGGAATGTGTCCCACCATTATTGATGTCATTGCATGGAATGTGTCCCACCATTGTTGATGTCATTGTATGAAATGTGTCCCACCATTATTGATGTCATTGTATGAAATGTGTCCCATCATTATTGATGTCATTGTATGAAATGTGTCCCACCATTATTGATGTCATTGTATGAAATGTGTCCCGCCATTATTGATGTCATTGTATGAAATGTGTCCCACCATTATTGATGTCATTGTATGGAATGTGTCCCACCATTATTGATGTCATTGTATGAAATGTGTCCCACCATTGTTGATGTCATTGTATGAAATGTGTCCCACCATTATTGATGTCATTGTATGAAATGTGTTCCATCATTATTGATGTCATTGTATGAAATGTGTCCCACCATTATTGATGTCATTGTATGAAACGTGTCCCACCATTATTGATGTCATTGTATGAAATGTGTCCCACCATTATTGATGTCATTGTATGAAACGTGTCCCACCATTGTTGATGTCATTGTATGAAATGTGTCCCACCATTATTGATGTCATTGTATGAAATGTGTCCCACCATTATTGATGTCATTGTATGAAATGTGTCCCACCATTATTGATGTCATTGTATGAAACGTGTCCCACCATTGTTGATGTCATTGTATGAAATGTGTCCCACCATTATTGATGTCATTGTATGAAATGTGTTCCATCATTATTGATGTCATTGCATGGAATGTGTCCCACCATTATTGATGTCATTGCATGGAATGTGTCCCACCATTATTGATGTCATTGTATGAAATGTGTCCCATCATTATTGATGTCATTGTATGAAATGTGTCCCACCATTATTGATGTCATTGCATGGAATGTGTCCCACCATTATTGATGTCATTGTATGAAATGTGTCCCATCATTATTGATGTCATTGTATGAAATGTGTCCCACCATTGTTGATGTCATTGTATGAAATGTGTCCCACCATTATTGATGTCATTGTATGAAACGTGTCCCACCATTGTTGATGTCATTGTATGAAATGTGTCCCACCATTATTGATGTCATTGTATGAAATGTGTTCCATCATTATTGATGTCATTGTATGAAATGTGTCCCGCCATTATTGATGTCATTGTATGAAATGTGTCCCACCATTGTTGATGTCATTGTATGAAATGTGTCCCACCATTGTTGATGTCATTGTATGAAATGTGTCCCACCATTATTGATGTCATTGTATGGAATGTGTCCCACCATTATTGATGTCATTGTATGAAATATGTTCCATCATTATTGATGTCATTGTATGAAATGTGTCCCGCCATTATTGATGTCATTGTATGAAATGTGTCCCACCATTGTTGATGTCATTGTATGAAATGTGTCCCACCATTGTTTATGTCATTGTATGAAATGTGTCACACCATTATTGATGTCATTGTATGGAATGTGTCCCACCATTATTGATGTCATTGTATGAAATGTGTCCCACCTTTATTGATGTCATTGTATGAAATGTGTCCCACCATTATTGATGTCATTGTATAAAATGTGTCCCACCATTATTGATGTCATTGTATGAAATGTGTCCCACCATTATTGATGTCATTGTATGAAATGTGTCGCACCATTATTGATGTCATTGTATGAAATGTGTCCCACCATTATTGATGTCATTGTATGAAATGTGTCCCACCATTATTGATGTCATTGTATGAAATGTGTCCCACCATTAATGATGTCATTGTATGAAATGTGTCCTACCATTTTTGATGTCATTGTATGGAATGTGTCCCACCATTATTGATGTCTTTGTATGAAATGTGTCCCACCATTATTGATGTCATTGTATGGAATGTGTCCCACCATTATTGATGTCATTGTATGGAATGTGTCCCACCATTATTGATGTCATTGTATGAAATGTGTCCCAGGACTGTGGATCCACATCCAAGGGGAAACAAGCCCACAGTACGACGGTAGTGGACACGTCATCGGCCTTGACTCTCAGGGCACGTTCATCAACGACTTTAAGGACATGCTGAATCTGGCACAGAAGTAAGTTCTGGGGTTGTCTGTCTTGTCTCCGTCATGCCCTGGATTATTATGTTGGTGTCTGTCTTGTCTCCGTCATAACCTATGTTTTTCTGGAGTTGTCTGTCTTGTCTCCGTCATAACCTATGTTTTTCTGGAGTTGTCTGTCTTGTCTCCGTCATAACCTGTGCTTTTCTGGAGTTGTCTGTCTTGTCTCCGTCATAACCTGTGTTTTTCTGGAGTTGTCTGTCTTGTCTCCATTATACCCAAGCTAGTTCTGGAGTTGTCTGTCTTGTCTCCATCATACCCTAGCTAGTTCATGAGTTGTTTTCTTGCCTCCATCTTACCCAAGCTAGTTCTGTAGTTGTCTGTCTTGTCTCCATCATACCTTAGCTAATTCTGTAGTTGTCTGTCTTGTCTCCATCATACCTTAGCTAATTCTGTAGTTGTCTGTCTTGTCTCCATCATACCTTAGCTAATTCTGGAGTTGTCTGTCTTGTCTTCGTCATTTACCTGTCTTTTACTGGAGTTGTCTGTCTTGTCTTCGTCAAACCCAGGGTTATTATGTAGTTGTCTGCCTTTTCTCCGTCATAACATGTTTTTTACTGGAGTTGTCTGTCTTGTCTTCGTCATACCTTAGCTAGTTCTTGAGTTGTCTGTCTTGTCTCCTTCATGATCTAGCTAGTTCTCGAGTTGTCTGTCTTGCCTCCATCATACCCTAGCTAGTTCTTGAGTTGTATGCCTTGTCTCCGCCATGTCTTGGCCTGTTGTAGTGTTCTGGAGTTGTCTGTCATGCTTCCATCATACCCTAGCGAGTTCTTGAGTTGTATGTCTTGTCTCCGTCATGTCCTGGCCTGTTGTAGTGTTCTGGAGTTGTCTGTCATGCTTCCATCATACCCTAGCTAGTTCTTGAGTTGTATGTCTTGTCTCCGCCATGTCTTGGCCTGTTGTAGTGTTCTGGAGTTGTCTGTCATGCCTCCATCATACCCTAGCTAATTCTAGAGTTGTATGTCTTGTCTCCGTCATGTCCTGGCCTGTTGTAGTGTTTTGGATGTTTCCTGTGCTCTAAGGTAACAATGAATTGCGGTGCTACGGTGAAGCTGGTGAGCAGGGAATGAGTGGAGCAATGTTTGGGAACAGTTTTAAGTTTAAGAACAAAACAAAACATCACGTTTCGGCCAACATACGACCTTCCTCCCTAAACAAGAACAATAAAAACAAACGGAAACACGAGAAATGTATCAGAATCAAAATACATTATAGGCAGTAACGAAAAATAGTGAGAATAGAACAGGAAATATAATAGAGATACAAACTTAGTTGCAGTCGGAATCTGCAGTCGCAAACACAAATGGGTGGGTGACGTAAAATAACTGTGAGAGACAAGAAAGGGATAGTGAAAGTTGACTTGAACATCTGATGTTAAGTGAAAAAGGTTAGAAGTGGGAGGTGGTTTTGTTTAACAGAAAGAAGTCTCAACTAGCAAGTGATAGACCAAGGAAGTATGTGGGCAACAACACAATCCCCTAACCTCACAACCAGACAAGTTGGAGTCTCTTTCACCAAATGAGCATCGCAGGGCATAATTGTATGCCAGGCACACGCGAGTGGAGGAACACACGCTTACACATATACGACTAAACAAACACACACACAGACACATGAATAGATAATGCGTAAACACAAACATTCACACACACACACATATGCATGCATACATCACAACTATATGTTGATGTTATTTTAGTAATTTTGATTAATCATCTCAGCTCTGAAACCGGACTTGAGTATAGTTCTGCTATAGAACATTAACAATGATAATAGAAGAAACAAACTTAAATTTCTGCTAAAATTATTGTAATTTTTTTATATATATAATGATAAAAGAAAGGTTCCATAACAGCGTAAAGAAAGCCACAACCTACCCAGGAGCAGATATTAATTCTGATCACAATCCTGTAATGATTAAAATGAAAATTGAACTCTCTCTCTCTCTCTCTCTCTCTCTGCAATCAGGACTCAATCAGAGTAGGACTCCAGACTCTGGCACGAAAACAGCTGTCTGTTTAAGCCTGTTTGATCCACTCCGATTGAATACCTGTTAAAACGTTGCACTGTGTTCTGCGCCAGTGGCCCAGTGCATCCGATTTCAGCCAGCATTTTGTTCAGGTTTGCTTTCCTTAGCCTTTGATTGTCCCCAATCTTCCTGCAAGGCAGCAGATGATCTTTTCTGTAGGGGGATTCTGCCCTTAGATGGTCGGCCTTCCCAGGTTTACGAGCACCATCTGCCTAAGTCACTAGAGGTGACTAACACAGACATGCGACTTGTAATATGAGGAAACTGCAACTAGGAACACTTTTCATGCATAGCCTCCAACTGTTCCCGCCGCCTATCCCCATATACCGGTAAGTCACGTCCTCTTGAAAATGATGATTGTCGTAGCACTTGATGATGTTAGGCCATCGTTGATGACTCCAATTCCGAACATAGAGACACACAGTCAGTCGTCAAATTTTCCCTGTCGCACATCAAACAGCAGACCGTAAGATTTGCGCACGGCCGGTTTAGAGAACCATTACGAGGTAAACTAAAGAGAAACATACAAAAGTCTAATTCATCAACAAATCCACTAGATATAACAGCTTTAAATCAAAAAGATATTAAAGATAACTATACAATACAAGTAAAGAACACATACCAGAAGCTGCTAGAAGAAGGAATTGAACAATACAGAAGAGAAAATCCTGACGAAAAAGTAACCACCAAATGGCAGTGCGTAAAGAAAAGCATACAAGAAACCTGCGACACCTTACCCAAAAGGGAAAAGAACAAAAAACAAAAACTAACATAAATAACACCATCAAATGGAACACGACAAACACCAAAATATGGAAGAAAGGAGACAAGCGAAGAACACTGCCCAATACAATAAAATAGATAATGAAATATGCAAAATGTGTAAAAAGGCAAAAGAAGACTGGGTCAGCCAAAAATGTATAGAAATAGAAACTATGGAAAGCAAACAAGAATTAAGAGGAATGCACACAGAAATAAAGAGAATTACTAATAAAAAATAAAAAAAGCCACAGAAGGTGGATGCATTGCAGACAAAAAGGAAAAATGCTAACAGACAATAAGGATATCATAGATAGATGGCAGGAATATATAACAGAACTATTTCATGATCAAAGGGACAAGAAACCAGTTATAAAATGTACATCAGGCTATAAAATCTTAAAATCTGAGGTGGAAAAAGCTATAAAAACAATGAAAAGGGGAAAAGCAGCAGGACCTGAAAGCATACAGATAGAGATGATACAGGCACTTGAAGATTTTGGCATTGAAGTGATTACAGACATATGCAACGACATATACCACACAGGATACATACCAAATGAACTAAAAACATCCACTTTCATTGCATTGCCTAAAAAGAATGGTGCAGTTGAATGTAGTGACTTTAGAACAATAAGCCTAATGAGCCATGTTACAAAAATCTTGCTAAAAGTTATACAAGGAAGGATTCAGAATAAAATCAATACTGAATTAGATGAGCAGAAATTTGGATTTAGGAAAAATAGCGGGACAAAAGAAGCCATATTCTGCATGAGAACATTAATCGAAAAGTACACAGAAGTAAACAAACCAATATATGACTGCTTCATAGACTACACCAAAGCTTTTGATAGAGTACACCACAAACAACTTACAGAATGTCTAAAAGAGATACATCTAGATGACAGGGACATACGACTAATATGTAATCTATACTGAGAGTAAACAACAATAATAAAATATAACAAAGAGAACTCTACACCCATTGATATAAAAAGAGGAGTAAGACAAGGATGCATCCTATCACCAAGCTTGTTCAATCTATACACTAAGCAAATCTTTAAAAACATCTCAGAGATGCCAGGCCTAAACATTAATGGAAAGATAATCAATAACCTAAGATATGTTGACGATACTGTTCTACTAGCAGAAAATCCTAAAGATCTACAACAATTGCTTAATGTGATAAACATAACAAGCAAAAAATATGGACTAGATATGAATATCAAAAAGACTAAAACTATGATCATAAACAAAGAAAATACTCAAAACCCACAAGTGGATATCACAATTGAAGGAATAGACCTGGAGACAGTTCAGAACTACAACTACCTTGGACATACTATAACCAGTGATGGAAAATGTACAACTGAAATAAATAAAAGAATAGGAATGGCAAAAAGTAATTTTAATGTCATGAAGAACATACTACCAATGTCAGACCTGGACCCTAGATGCAAGAACAATAAGAAAAATAACCTCTACAGAGATGAAATGTGTTAGACGAATGACAGGAAACAGTCTGAGAGATAAGATCAGAAATGAAGAACTGAGAAAAAAAGCTAGGAATAGCCCCCGCCATAGAATATATAAGGAAACAACAGATAAAATGATTTGGCCACGTGACAAGGCAGAACGAACAAAACACAACACAATGAGCCTTCAACAAACGTTGTGAGAACACCAAACCCAAGGGTCGACCACGAAAAAGATGGGTCGATGGAATATTAGAAGCACTAGGAAACATAACAGCAGCAGAGGTGAACAGAAGAGTAAAAGACCGCAAATTATATCTCCCCTCGACGCTGAAAGGTAGATGAGGAAAGAAAGAAGAAGTAGAAGAACATGCTAACATCAAAACAAATAACACCAGGGCTAAAACTAAGAATAGCAAAATGTTACATCTTCTCAATATTCCTATATGGTGCAGAAACATGGACATTAGATAAGAAAACAGAACAATAGAATTGAAGCCTTTGAAAAGTGATTATTTAGAAGAATGGGTAGAATTGGATGGAAGGAAAAGAAAACAAACGATGAAGTCTTAAAACAACTAAAAATGAAAAGAGAACTACTAAACACAATTCAAACAAGACAAATGCGATTTTTGGGCCATGTTAAAATACACAACAGCCTACTAAAAGTAATCCTGGATGGGAAAACACAAGGTAAAAGAGGCAGAGGCAGACCAAGACTAACATTGACGAGTAACATGAAAAGATGGACAAATCAGCCTATGACAACCTGCACCATCAAAGCAAGAGACAGCAGAATGGCGCCCCTTGGTAGCCAACCTTCGTTGCGGAGACGGCAGTCGATGATGATGATGATGATATGGTTATTTTACCCACGAAATGGTTCATTTTTATAATTTTTTTTTCTCATATAAGGTTTAGGACTAAATTATCAACAGCATAAACATGAACAGATCTAGAACTTCCACATCCTTGTCCAGGGTCACAAATGGGAGCCGCTCCAATAAGATTCCAATCTCAGGAATGAGAGGGATGTAATTTTCCCAGGATATCTTCGTGTATACATGTAGCAATGTTTTTATGTTTAGAACTAACATATCATCTGGAGATTAAAATCAAACTGATGTAGCATACTTGCCTTTTATATAACACTCTAGATGCTTTCATTAACACAACAACCATGGGTCCATGTCACTCCTTCGGATGAAAGAGAGACGGGAGTTAAGATGGGCACAGCTAGAAACGAGAAACTTAGTGGGCGTGTAAGAAGACTTATCAACCAACATAGAACTGGAGTCGTCAGTCGCTGGACACTGAGGGAATTGCTGAGGAGGGGATCTGAGTACATATGGACATGTTCGGAGTGCAATGATGATGGCCCGTTAATAACTCAATAACACGATATAACACAACAACTATCATCATCGTCACCACCACCATCATTATCATCATCATCATCATCAACATCACTTTCCTCATCATCATCACTATCCTCATCATCATAAACAACACCATCATCGACGTTTTCTATCTCGTCTCTGTTGGTACTAGACTCCCATAACAGCTACTCTCAAGGTTATTCTGCCCATCTAGACATGCCCAGTGCATGCAGCAGTCGTTCCCAGCTCGTCTATGATATGTTGTGCTCACCTTTTAGCTATACCACTGCTTGGTTTACCTGCAACTTTCTCATTTCACGATGACATTATTTTATTATCCTTGTTTATACATTTATGCTTTCTCTTGTATTTTATCAAACAGTTGATGACGTTTTAAGTTCCTGCAAAATGGATTTCTTTGTTCTTATCTCCGTCCATGGAGTTCTGAGCATTCTTTTGTGACACTTGCTTTCGAAGGCCTTGATTTAGCAGGTCTGACGATTATCCATGTTTCCCAGTCATATGTTGTTATGAACAAAATACAGGCTCCCTGTCACAGAAATAATCAATTTGTTGTATGTTTCTATGAGACAGATACGACCTGTTTGCCTTCCCGACCTTGTGGAACGGAGCCGTCAACCAAGACGGACAGAACCACCTGAACGGACTCGTCACTGACCCTAACAAGCTTCAGTCTTACATCGACAAGGCCTTGACCCCACTGGTTCAAGCGGTCA
Source organism: Megaustenia siamemsis (assembly GCA_032433765.1). Classification (NCBI taxonomy): domain Eukaryota; kingdom Metazoa; phylum Mollusca; class Gastropoda; order Stylommatophora; family Ariophantidae; genus Megaustenia; species Megaustenia siamemsis. Next base: position 39,512,840 of record JAVIAB010000102.1, read on the forward strand.
AAGGTCATCCAGCATTGGGTGGATGGGACATCATCAACGAAATTGAAGGAATGCTCATTCCTGGAAAGGTAGGTGTCTTGCTCAAGGTCCTGTTCTGGTATCATTAAAGTATTGCTCAAGATCTCGTACTTGTCTCCGAACCCGAACTAACAGAGCATAGTGACAATGTGCTTCTCTCCAACATTGATGGATGAGCAACAACACAATATTACTATACAATTTTACGTCAAAGACAATTTTATTACATTGGTGGACATTAATACTAGCGTGTATCAAAAGAATACAACCAATACATAGTTATCTTCCTTGTCAGCCATGTAGAAACGCCATTCGCCAAAATTATAGAGAAAAGGCGAAGACCAAATGTAACAGTTTATGTGGAGTGAAGGGTCGGATAGCTCAGTCGGTACCCATTTCTCAACAGATTGTAGTGGTGGCATAAGAGTAACATACACCAGTCGTTCGTGGCAAAAGATAAGCTCCTAGCTGTTAGAGGACAAAGGTAGCCAGGACGGATGGTGACAGGAGTGGTTGCAAAACAGTAAAAAAAAGTAAAGAGCTCCGTCACGCCAAGTGGCATATAGGGAATATGGTGTTAGTGACCATAAATTTTACAGACCTTCAGCACATGATTTTTGGGGTAATGTGGTCGGTACTACGCTCGTGCCGCTTTACTTTCCCAGAAAAAAATCCGGTACTCATTTAAGGCTGGGTGAACCCGGAAGCTGTCGGTTGGGATCGAAAACTACCTCTTGACCTTTGTTGTCCAGTTCACTAACCACTGAGCTATCGCGGCTCCCTTGCAAAACAGTTGTCGGACATAAGCAGCTTCGGGAGAATGGAAATTGTATAGCTGTGGTGGTCAAAGGAATAAACTTATGACTTGACCCATCAACAAGCCCAGGAAATAGGCTGACAAACAAAGGGGCAGGTCAAGTTTATGAAATAAATATCATCATTTTGAAACTCAGGAGAGGTCAAGATGAGCAGCGGTTTCTTTAGAATCACGAAAACAAACCTGTAGTGAACATTTGAGAAGAGAAAAAAACAAAAGTTATACCCACGCACTATTCATCCTAAAACCCAAAAGACGAAAGAACACATTCCAAGTGTGTATATAGCATTAATTAAGTAGGAAAAATCATTCAGCCAAATAAACACACAGAAGAACTATTGGGGATATTAACAATATACGGAGTAAACCAGCATCTAACAAATCAAACTAAGAGTACATACAGCAACAGCAGCAGGCTACACAGACCACTTCGAAGTTAGATCAGTAAGACAGGGGTGCGTACTATCTCCCATACTGTTTATAACATAAAAGTAAAGTAAAGTACCCCCCGTCACGCCAAGTGGCGTATAGGGAAATATGGTGTTAGTGACCCTATATTTTACAGACCTTCAGCACATGATTTTTGGGGTAATGTGGTCGGTATTACGCCCGTGCTGCTTTACTTTCCCAGAAAAAATCCGGTACCCATTTAAGGCTGGGTGAACCCGGAGCCGTCGGTTGGGATCGAACCCTACCCCTTGTCCGTAGTAGTCCAGTTCACTAACCACTGAGCTATCGCGGCTCCCACTAATTTTTAGGGAATTAGTAAAACCCAGGTGTCCTCGCCAGGGTACGAACCCCGGCTGTTGCCGTGGTAAGCCAACCGCCTATCGATTGCGCTAACCGGACACCCTGTTTATAACATACATGGACTATATATGCAAGCTAGCCAACCCATCAGAGACAGAGGAGATCAACGAGCTTCTATTTGCAGACGATCAGGCACCAATACATGAAACAATAGAAGACCTACAAGAACACTTAAATAGACTCAACAGCACAAGCACTTAATACGACATGAATATCAAGAATAGAGAAGTCAAAAAACGGCTTGGACAAAGTGAAAGAATATAACATCTAAACGCAACACAATGAGCCTTCAACAAACGGTAGCAGAAAAGCAGACCCGGGTCTGGACCACGTAACTGGTTCAGTTTAATGCTATCTATCTATTGTCCTTTCGAGCCGAAGATGGCACATAGGGCTGAACACAATCTCAAAAACAGAAACCTTGCGTGCCAAAATGGCACATATTGCAGAGATCACTGCTTTAAAATATATGGCGCTGTTTCCATAACAATACTTTTTACAATAACAGCTTGTCAAGCCATCGATCAACCTCCTTAGTCGCCTCTTACGACATGCCTGGAAGGTCACAGTGTCACTATTCTTTAACTCCCTCATAATGAGGCCCCGGTAACACACGGGAATCAGTTTAATTGCTGAAGTAATTTATATAAACTCTTTAAAAAAACATCGGCTACTCAAGTAATGTAAAATAATTCTTAGAAAAACCTCTACATAAAATAAAGTTCAAATAGTCTTAAACATAAATAGAGGAGACACAGACTAAGATGTTACGACAAAAGCCTTCACTGGGTTCAACAAATAATGTTTCGAGAACACACACAAAAGGCAAGTACTTATCGATCTTAAAATGGGAAATATGAAACGGTCTACTTGTGGTAGGTCTGAATGACCGGAAGAGGAAATGAACAGGGCCAAAGTGTCAGTTGGTCACGTGATAAGTGGCCAATAGGTCAGAGAGGATAGCAGGGTCAAACAAGAGTTTAACCCCCTCGGATGGAGAGTGCCAATGTGGGCGATGTGTCGGTTCTCCAAGGCGAACGGACTGGACTATGAGCCTATTCTCCAAGGCGAACGGACTGGACTATGAGCCTATTCTCCAAGGCGAACGGACTGGACTATGAGCCTATTCTCCAAGGCGAATGGACTGGCCTATGAGCCTATTCTCCAAGTCGAACGGACTGGACTATGAGCCTATTCTCCAAGGCGAACGGACTGAACTATGAGCCTATTCTCCAAGGCGAACGGACTAGACTATGAGCCTATTCTCCAAGTCGAACGGACTGGACTATGAGCCTATTCTCCAAGGCGAACGGACTGGACTATGAGCCTATTCTCCAAGGCGAACGGACTGGACTATGAGCCTATTCTCCAAGGCGAACGGACTGGACTATGAGCCTATTCTCCAAGGAACACTGACTGTGACTATGAATCTATTCTCCAAGGAAAACTGAATGTGGCTATGAATCTATTCTCCAAGGCGAACGGACTGTGGGTATGAATCTATTCTACAAACTTTAAAATTTGTTTTAACATAAACATGAACTATCCTGAAAAAAAAACACATAAAACATGAACATTTGGTCTCCCATACTTTCAGCAAGATTCTGACCCTTGCTATGACACAACAGCGTTGACCAACAGTGGGGCGGGCTGGGCTGGACAGAAGTACAACTACCATGATGTTCTTAGGTGAGCTTTACATCTTTTCTTTTCTGTTGTGTTGTGTTGTCTTGTAGCTATTATTTATATGCCTCTTCTCTAAAGTTGTAAAACTGTTGTAGATCTGATAGTTGTACCTCTGTACGAGTTGTGTACGAGCTATGTACACATATTCTGTCTCCGCTGTCTTATGACGATCCTAAACATCTGTTGGGATCAATACACCTCAAACAAAGAAGTTGTCAGAAGCTTAGTCATTAACAACATCAATCAAGATGTGAAAAGAAGATGTAGGAAATAGCTGGACCACGTTCTAGGGAATGTAACGAACCAGGCATCCGCACCTAGCATTAACATGGACACCACCTGGCAAACGGAGAAGAGGCAGACCATTGGGGATATGGCGACGAACCAGACAGGATAAAATGATAGAAGCTGGCAGGTCTTGGAGAGACTTGTCCGTGCTTGCTCCAGACTGAGTTGAGTGGAGATTTCTTGTGAGTGCCCTATGATGAGTGGAGATCTCTGTGAGTGTCCTATGATTGGTGGAGATCTCTGTGAGTGCCCTATGATTGGTGGAGAACTCTTGTGAGTGCCCTATGATGGGTGGAGATCTCTTGTGAGTGCCCTATGATGAGTGCAGATCTCTTGTGAGTGCCCTATGATGAGTGCAGATCTCTTGTGAGTGCCCTATGATGGGTGCAGATCTCTTGTGAGTGCCCTATGATGGGTGGAGATCTCTTGTGAGTGCCCTATGATGGGTGCAGATCTCTTGTGAGTGCCCTATGATGGGTACAGATCTCTTGTGAGTGCCCTATGATGGGTGCAGATCTCTTGTGGGTGCCCTATGATGGGTGGAGATCTCTTGTGAGTGCCCTATGATGGGTGCAGATCTCTTGTGAGTGCCCTATGATGGGTGCAGATCTCTTGTGAGTGCCCTATGATGGGTGGAGATCTCTTGTGAGTGCCCTATGATGGGTGCAGATCTCTTGTGAGTGCCCTATGATGGGTGCAGATCTCTTGTGAGTGCCCTATGATGGGTGCAGATCTCTTGTGAGTGCCCTATGATGGGTGCAGATCTCTTGTGGGTGCCCTATGATGGGTGGAGATCTCTTGTGAGTGCCCTATGATGGGTGCAGATCTCTTGTGAGTACCCTATGATGGGTGGAGATCTCTTGTGAGTGCCCTATGATGGGTGCAGATCTCTTGTGAGTGCCCTATGATGGGTGGAGATCTCTTGTGAGTACCCTATGATGGGTGGAGATCTCTTGTGAGTGCCCTATGATGGATGGGGATCTCTTGTGAGTACCCTATGATGAGTGCAGATCTCTTGTGAGTGCCCTATGATGGGTGCAGATCTCTTGTGAGTACCCTATGATGGGTGCAGATCTCTTGTGAGTGCCCTATGATGGATGGGGATCTCTTGTGAGTGACCTATGATGAGTGGAAATCTCTTGTGAGTGCCCTATGATGATTGCAGATCTCTTGTGAGTGCCCTATGATGGGTGGAGATCTCTTGTGAGTGCCCTATGATGGGTGGAGATCTCTTGTGAGTGCCCTATGATGGGTGGAGATATCTTGTGAGTGCCCTATGATGGGTGGAGATCTCTTGTGAGTGCCCTATGATGGGTGGAGATCTCTTGTGAGTGCCCTATGATGTGTGGAGATCTCTTGTGAGTGCCCTATGATGGGCGGAGGTCTCTTGTGAGTGCCCTATGATGGGTGTAGATCTCTTGTGAGCGCCCTATGATGGGTGGAGATATCTTGTGATTGCCCTATGATATGTGCAGATCTCTTGTGAGCGCCCTATATGTGTCGAGATCTCTGTGAGTGCCCTATGATTGGTGGAGAACTCTTGTGAGTGCCCTATGATGGGTGGAGATCTCTTGTGAGTGCCCTATGATGAGTGCAGATCTCTTGTGAGTGCCCTATGATGGGTGCAGATCTCTTGTGAGTGCCCTATGATGGGTGCAGATCTCTTGTGAGCGCCCTATGATGGGTGGAGATCTCTTGTGAGTGCCCTATGATGGGTGCAGATCTCTTGTGAGTGCCCTATGATGGGTGCAGATCTCTTGTGAGCGCCCTATAATGGGTGGAGATCTCTTGTGAGTGCCCTATGATGGGTGGAGATCTCTTGTGAGTGTCCTATGATGGATGGGGATCTCTTGTGAGTGCCCTATGATGGGTGGAGATCTCTTGTGAGTGCCCTATGATGGATGGGGATCTCTTGTGAGTGCCCTATGATGGGTGGAGATCTCTTGTGAGTGCCCTATGATGGGTGGAGATCTCTTGTGAGTGCCCTATGATGGATGGGGATCTCTTGTAAGTGCCCTATGATGGGTGGAGATCTCTTGTGAGTGCCCTATGATGGGTGGAAATCTCTTGTGAGTGCCCTATGATGGGCGGAGATCTCTTATGAGTGCCCTATGATGGATGGGGATCTCTTGTGAGTGCCCTATGATGGATGGGGATTTCTTGTGAGTGCCCTATGATGGATGTGGATCTCTTGTGAGTGCCCTATGATGAGTGCAGATCTCTTGTGAGTGCCCTATGATGGGTGGAAATCTTTTGTGAGTGCCCTATGATGGGTGCAGATCTCTTGTGAGTGCCCTATGATGGGTGAAAATCTCTTGTGAGTGCCCTATGATGGGTGCAGATTTCTTGTGGGTGCCCTATGATGGGTGGAGATCTCTTGTGAGTGCCCTATGATGGGTGCAGATCTCTTGTGAGTGCCCTATGATGGGTGCAGATCTCTTGTGAGCGCCCTATGATGGGTGGAGATATCTTGTGATTGCCCTATGATATGTGCAGATCTCTTGTGAGCGCCCTATATGTGTCGAGATCTCTGTGAGTGCCCTATGATTGGTGGAGAACTCTTGTGAGTGCCCTATGATGGGTGGAGATCTCTTGTGAGTGCCCTATGATGAGTGCAGATCTCTTGTGAGTGCCCTATGATGGGTGCAGATCTCTTGTGAGTGCCCTATGATGGGTGCAGATCTCTTGTGAGCGCCCTATCATGGGTGGAGATCTCTTGTGAGTGCCCTATGGTGGGTGCAGATCTCTTGTGAGTGCCCTATGATGGGTGCAGATCTCTTGTGAGCGCCCTATAATGGGTGGAGATCTCTTGTGAGTGCCCTATGATGGGTGGAGATCTCTTGTGAGTGTCCTATGATGGATGGGGATCTCTTGTGAGTGCCCTATGATGGGTGGAGATCTCTTGTGAGTGCCCTATGATGGATGGGGATCTCTTGTGAGTGCCCTATGATGGGTGGAGATCTCTTGTGAGTGCCCTATGATGGGTGGAGATCTCTTGTGAGTGCCCTATGATGGATGGGGATCTCTTGTAAGTGCCCTATGATGGGTGGAGATCTCTGTGAGTGCCCTATGATGGGTGGAAATCTCTTGTGAGTGCCCTATGATGGGTGGAGATCTCTTATGAGTGCCCTATGATGGATGGGGATCTCTTGTGAGTGCCCTATGATGGATGGGGATTTCTTGTGAGTGCCCTATGATGGATGGGGATCTCTTGTGAGTGCCCTATGACGGGTGGAAATCTCTTGTGAGTGCCCTATGATGGGTGGAGATCTCTTGTGAGTGCCCTATGATGGGTGGAGATCTCTTGTGAGTGCCCTATGATGGGTGGAGATCTCTTGTGAGTGCCCTATGATGGGTGGAGATCTCTTGTGAGCGCCCTATGATGGGTGGAAATCTTTTGTGAGTGCCCTATGATGGGTGCAGATCTCTTGTGAGCGCCCTATAATGGGTGGAGATCTCTTGTGAATGTCATATGATGGATGGAGATCTCTTGTGAATGCCCTATGATGGGTGGAGATCTCTTTGAGTGCCCTATCGTGGGTGGAGATCTCTTGTGAGTGCCCTATGATGGGTGGAGATCTCTTTTGAGTGAACTATGATGGGTGGAGATCTCTTTGGGAGAGCCATATAGTGGGTGGGTATCTCTTGTGAGTGCCCTATGATTGGTGGGAATCGGATGTGAGTGCCCTATGATGGGTGGAGATCTTTTGATGGATGAGTCCCATATGAATGGTGATCTCCTGTGAGTGTCCAAAGCTCATATTAGAGTTAAGAGGAAATAGGGTTTATTGTGTATTCTTCTCAGTATCACTCTAGGTCTTCCTCTTTTTCTGTATCCTGATGTTCCCATGGAAGAGCCTGTTTTAGAATTCTCCTGTTGTCTCTTCTCAGCATATGCCTGGCATGTGTCCATCTTATCTTCCTTCCATTGTAGATGAGATCGTTGGTTGCATGGCCATTTCTCTTATCTCTATATTAGTCTTGAATTCATTCCATTGTAGATGAGATCATTGGTTGTATGACCATTTCTCTTATCTCTATATTAGTCTTGAATTCATTCCATTGTAGATGAGATCGTTGGTTGCATGACCATTTCTCTTATCTCTATATTACTCTTGAATTCATTCCATTGTACAAAGAGCGTCCTTCTCTGACATTATTAAATATAATTATGTTTGTTTTTGCTGTCTTTTTCCCTCCATTTAGGCAGATTTTTCTTTCAAAAAATATTTTTTTTTAAATGTTAATGAATTAAAGAAATTAATTAGTTTATATGGTTTAATTACTTAATTAATTTTTGGCTTAAAATGATGTTGTGGTTTGTTGCATTAACCTTGACATTCGCCATTCAAAGATACACTTCCGGTCTGACATGTTTCCGTTCCCAGGTTCATCAATTGGCAGGTAGCAGCCATCCACGACGCAGACTCTGGGTCGCTGGTCTCCGTGGGTGTGTGGAACCCCAGGTCCAACACGGATCAGTTCGGACAGGTCAACCACTACACCGATGAGTGCCTGGTGAAAGGGGGAGGGAAATCTAATGTGAGTGAAGTAACATGGGGGAGGGGGCAGTTAAAATAACATAGGGGCAGATAAAATACTATTATCATCATCATGTGCCATACCGGTTGACGTAGACGATCATGTCCTTCCACAATCTTCTATCTACAGTGCATCGTATCAGTTCTGTTGTTGACTGTTTTCCATGCCATGACACCAAGCTATCCAGTATTTTCTCTCTTTGTCGTCCGCGATCTCTCTTTCCTTTTATTTTGCCAGTTGTAACCAAGTATTCCAACTTTCCTCTTCTCATGATGTGCCCGAAAAATGTTGATTGTTTCTTTCTGGTGTTTTTTAAGAGCTCCCTTTTTGTGTTGGCCTCCTTGAGAATTTCTTCATGTTGTCTTTTTAGCTGTCCAGGGAACTTTCAACATTCTTCTGAGAAATCCCATCTCTGAGGGAGGCCTCTAATTGTCTTTTCATTTGTTTGTCTACTGTCCATGATCCGCTTCCATAGGTCAGAATTGGTTCTATATAGCACCGATGAACTCTCTTTCTTATTTCTATTGACATAGATTTGTTGCATAAGATATTTTTCATTTTCTGAAATACGATTTTGGCCTGAGCAATTCTACTATTATACTATTTCTGTGGTGCATCTTCCATCTGATGTTATTATTGTGCCCAAGTATTTGAAAAGTTGTTCTTGTTTCAGATTTGTCCTGTTTATTTTTATGCTGGTGATGATTGTTTCTTCGATATAACCATTACTTCTGTTTTCTTACTATTCAGACTGAGACCTTTCTTGTTGCTTTCTTTTACTATTATGTCTATCATTTCTTGTAGTTCATTCTCTGTCTCTGCTATTAAGACTGTGTCATCCACATATAGAAAATTATTTATGTTGTGACCGTTGACTTCAATTTTTTTTTGGGTCTACTATTGATCTCATAATATATTCGCTGTAAAGTGAAAACAAATCCGGCGACAGAACACAGCCTTGTCTGACTCCTTGTTTTATAAGTTGAAATTGTCCTGTTTGGTTGTTAATTCGTATTGCTGCTGTTTAGTGCCAGTACATGGTTTTTTTTATGATTCGCAAATCCTGGTCATCAATGTTTCAATTCTCCAGCATATTGATTATTTCCACGTGCTTTACTTTGTCAAATGCTTTTGTGTAATCTATAAAGCACATATATAGATCTTTCTTTACCTCTATAGATCTTTCTTTCAATGTTCTTAAGATGTATATTGCATTATTGTGCCCTTTCCTTCTACAAATCCACATTGTTCCTCACTTTTTTCTGGTTTTATTTTGTTTCTTCACTATTGCAATCTACTCCTAGCCTTGTTTTAACATTAGCCCATTGTTAGCCCATTGTTAGCCCATTGTTAGCCCATTGTTAGCCCATTGTTAGCCCATTGTTAGCCCTTTGTTAGCCCATTGTTAGCCCATTGTTAGCACATTGTTAGCCCATTGTTAGCCCATTGTTAGCCCATTGTTAGCACATTGTTAGCCCATTGTTAGCCCATTGTTAGCCCATTGTTAGCCCATTGTTAGCCCATTGTTAGCCCATTGTTAGCCCATTGTTAGCCCATTGTTAGCACATTGTTAGCTCATTGTTAGCCCATTGTTAGCCCATTGTTAGCCCATTGTTAGCCCATTGTTAGCCCATTGTTAGCCCATTGTTAGCCCATTGTTAGCCCATTGTTAGCCCATTGTTAGCCCATTGTTAGCCCATTGTTAGCCCATTGTTAGCCCATTGTTAGCCCATTCCTGAATCTTCTCTGTACCTGAATCTTCTAAAACAATATCATCATCATCATCGAGTGCCTTCTCCGCAACGAAGGTTGGCTACCATGGATCGCCATTCTACTCTGTTTCTTGCTTTGATGGTTCAGGCTGTCACAGATTGACTTGTCCATCTTTTGATGATACTCGTCCATGTTAGTCTTGGTCTGCCTCTGCCTCTTTTACCTTGTATTTTTCCTTCCAATATTACTTTTAGTAGGCTGTTGTGTCTTTTAGCATGCCCCAAAAATTTAGTTTGTCTTGTCTTAATTGTATTCAGTAGTTCTCTTTTTATTTTCAGTTGTTTTAAAACTTCATCGTTTGTTATCTTTTGTTTCCATCCAATTCTACCTATTCTTCTATAAATCCACATTTCAAAGGCTTCCATTTTCTGTTCTGTTTTCTTGTCTAATGTCCATGTTTCTGCACCATACAGGAATATTGAGAAGATGTAACATTTTGCCATTCTTAGTTTCAGCCCTGTTGATATTTGTTTTGTATATTTTTCATGGCATTAAAATTACTTTTTGCCATACCTATTCTTTTGTTTATTTCAATTTAGCATTTTCCATCACTGGTAATAGTATGTCCCAGGTAGTTGTAGCTCTGAACTGTCTCCAGATGTATTCCTTCAACTTTGATATTTAATTGTAGGTCTTGAGAATTTTCTTTGTTTATGATCATAGTTTTAGTCTTTTTTATATTCATTTCTAGTCCATATTTTTTGTTTGTTATGTTTATTACATTAAGCAATTGTTGTAGGTCTTTAGGATTTTCTGCTAGTAGAACAGTATCATCAGCACATCTCAGGTTATTGATTATCTTTCCATTAATGTTTAGGCCTGGTATCTCTGAGATGTTATTAAAGATTTGCTCAGTGTATAGATTGAACAAGCTTGGTGATAGGATGCATCCTTGTCTTACTCCTCTTTTTATGTCCATGGGTGTAGAGTTCTCCTTGTTATATCTTATTATTGCTGTTTGCTCCCAGTATAAATTACATATTAGACGTATGTCTGCGTCGTCTAGATTTATATCCTTTAGGCAGTCTATGAGTTGGTTATGGTGTATTCTATCGAAAGCTTTGGTGTAGTCTATAAAGCAGGCATATATTGGTTTGTTTACTTCTGTGTACTTTTCAATCAATGTTCTCATGCTGAATATGGCTTCTTTTGTCCCACTGTTTTTCCTGAATCCAAACTGTTGCTCATCTAATTCAGTATTGATTTTATTCTGAATCCTTCTCTGTATAACTTTTAGTAAAATTTTGGTTACCTGGCTCATTAGGCTTATTGTTCTAAAGTCACTGCATTAAACTGCACCATTCTTTTTAGGCAATGCAATGAAAGTTGATGTTTTAGATCGTTTGGTATGTATCCTGTATGGTATATGTCATTGCATATATCTGTGATCACTTCGATGCCAAACTCTTATAGAGCCTGTATCATCTCTATTTGTATATAGTCAGGCCCTGCTGCCTTTCCCTTTTTCATTGTTTTTATAGCTTTTTCTACTTCAGATTTCAGGATTTTATAGTTGTATGTACATCTTATGTCTGGCTTTTTGTCCCTTTCGTCATGAAATAATTCTGTTATATATTCTTGCCATCTATCTATTATATCTGTGTTGTCTGTTAGCATTCTTCCCTCTTTGTTTGTAATACATCCGTTTCCTGCAGCTTTTTTCTCTTTATTCGTCATTCTCTTCATTTCTGTGTGCGTCTCTCTTACTTTTTGTTTACTTTCCATAGTTTCGACTTCTAGACATCTTTGGTTGAGATAAAACAATATACGATTGATAAAATAACATACGATATATAAAATAACATACGATATATAAAATAACAATAGAATAGAGACAATAAGATGAGATTGATGAAATTAGATGAGAGTGGCTAAAAACTATGGGTAGATAAAACAATTTGAGAATAGATAAAATAACATGTTAAATATAAAGAAAAGCCATGAGATAAAATATTTCATTTGAAACATTAAAAGATATTTTCATATCAAAGCAAATAATACTAGAGCTAGATTGAGTATCTGCTCAATATTCCTGTATGGCAGAGTAACAGGGACACTGCAGAAGAAACCAGAAGAAGATTGAAGTTTTGAAACAAAGGATTGGAAGAATTGGGTGGGCAAGTTCATCGGTGCTATACAGCCAATACAAACCTATGGAAGCGAATTATGGACAGACAACAAACGAATGAAAAGACGATTAGAGACCTCAGAGATGGGATTTCTCCAAAGCATATTGAGAGTTCGCTGGACAGTTAAAAACACCAACCAGGAAATTCTAAAAGAGGACAACAAAGAAAGGTAGCTCCTAAAAAACATCAGAAACAATCAACATTTTTCGGGGACATCATGAGAAGAGTAAAGTTGGAATTCTTGGTTACAACTGGCAAAATATAGTGAAAGAGAGATCGTGGACGACAAAGGGAAAAGATACTATAAACTTTATTATATATATAATTTATATTATCATAGGTCGCTGTATGGATAACAGTCAACAACGGAATTGATTGCACTCTGGATACAAAAATGTTGAAGGACATGATCGTCTACGCCAATCGGTATGGCACATGATTCTATTGGATATTATATTCACGTTATGACCAAATCCCATGGGAGAATTGAAGTTTTGTTCACTTTATAACCTAATTACCTATTTCTTGTAAAACTTGATTTCTCCTCATTTGATAATTTGATGATATTTGCAGGGTAAACTTGATTTCTGGCAGTTCCACTCTTACTCATGGAATGGAGCTTTTGATAATATTGCCCCATTTACGGTATGAATTATTTCTTTTAATTAGTTTGTTTTCTGTATGTGTGTTTCATTCACAGTGTGTTGGTGCTTCATTCACAGTGTGTAGGTCCTTCATTCACTGTTTGCAGCTGCTTCATTCACTGTGTGTGGGTGCTTCATTCACTGTGTGTTGGTCATTCATTCACAGTGTGTTGGTCATTCATTCACAGTGTGTGGGTGCTTCATTTACTCTGTGTGGGTGCTTCATTCACTCTGTGTGGGTGCTTCATTCACTCTGTGTGGGTGCTTCATTCACTCTGTGTGGGTGCTTCATTCACTCTGTGTGGGTGCTTCATTCACAGTGTGTTGGTCCTTCATTCACTGTGTGTTGGTCATTCATTCACAGTGTGTTGGTCCTTCATTCACTGTGTGTTGGTCATTCATTCACAGTGTGTGGTTGCTTCATTCACAGTGTGTGAGATACTTCAATCCTTTCAAACTTTTAACATGGGTGATTACACAGAACGTGGATCACGCAGTCTTGGTGACTGACTCGCAAGTTTGCTACAGAAGATTGACAGACAGTGTCTGCGGCAGGAGTAGATGCAGCTCTTGGGTGGCTCTACCGTGAGCGCGTTAACCTGGGTGTACTGTCCAGGGCATGCTGGTGTACACGGCAATGAAATAGCGGATAAGCTGGTCGCAGCTCTTGGATGGCTCTACAGTGAGCGCGTTAACCTGGGTGTACTGTCCAGGGCATGCTGGTGTACACGGCAATGAAATAGCCGATAAGTTGGCTGATAGCTCTTCGATGGCTCTATAGTGAGCGCGTTAACCTGGGTGTACTGTCCAGGACATGATGGTGTACACGGCAATGAAATAGCCGATAAGCTCGCTGGCAGCTCTTGGATGGCTCTACAGTGAGCGCGTTAACCTGGGTGTACTGTCCAGGGCATGCTGGTGTACACGACAATGAAATAGCTGACAAGATCGCTGGCAGCTCTGACACGTAGTGTGGTTTACTCTGGACAAAGAGGACAACGCCAAGTTTGTTCTTCATTCCTTAAGAGAAGAGGAGGAGAATGGATGGGACAATGACGTATATATCAAGAGACTGAGGGGTCCTTCAAAGGTAGAAAAGAGATCTGGTTGATTCCGAGTATTTTGTGAAGAACGTAGATGTACCTATTTTCAAACAGATTGCGGGAATAGTCAGTCTACATAGGCATGGAGAAATGTTGGTAAGGGCGATGGAGCGGATATGGGGATGCCCCGAGTGCAATGAGACTGACTCCAAGATTAGAATATAATTCCTTTAAAAATAGCTACTATCGAGATGAAATGTGTTAGACGAATGGCAGGAACAGCCTGAGAGATAAGATCAGAAATGAAGATCTCAGAAGGTAGGAATGTGATACCAGTGCTAACATATGGATGTGATACCAGTGCTAACATATGGATGTGATACCAGTGCTAACATATGGATGTGATACCAGTGCTAACATATGGATGTGATACCAGTGCTAACATATGGATGTGATACCAGTACTAGCATATGGATGTGATACCAGTGCTAACATATGGATGTGATACCAGTACTAGCATATGGATGTGATACCAGTCCTAGCATAAGGATGTGATACCAGTGCTAACATATGGATGTGATACCAGTTCTAGCATAAGGATGTGATACCAGTGCTAACATATGGATGTGATACCAGTGCTAACATATGGATGTGATACCAGTGCTAACATATGGATGTGATACCAGTGCTAACATATGGATGTGATACCAGTGCTAACATATGGATGTGATACCAGTGCTAACATATGGATGTGATACCAGTGCTAACATATGGATGTGATACCAGTCCTAGCATAAGGATGTGATACCAGTGCTAACATATGGATGTGATACCAGTGCTAACATATGGATGTGATACCAGTGCTAACATATGGATGTGATACCAGTGCTAACATATGGATGTGATACCAGTCCTACCATAAGGATGTGATACCAGTGCTAACATATGGATGTGATACCAGTGCTAACATATGGATGTGATACCAGTGCTAACATTTGGATGTAATACCAGTCCTAGCATAAGGATGATATACCAGTGCTAACATATGGATGTGATACCAGTGCTAACATATGTATGTGATACCAGTCCTAGCATAAGGATGTGATACCAGGGCTAACATATGGATGTGATACCAGTCCTAGCATATGGATGTGATACCAGTGCTACCATATGGATGTGATACCAGTCCTAGTATATGGATGTGATACCAGTGTTAAAATATGGGTGTGATACCAGGGCTAACATATGGATATGATACCAGTGCTAACATATGGATGTTATATCAGTCCTAGTATAAGGATGTGATACCAGTGCTAACATATGGATATGATACCAGTGCTAACATATGGATGTGATACCAGTGCTAACATATAGATGTTATACCAGTGCTAACATATGGAATCTGATAACAGTGCTAACATATGGATGTTATACCAGTGCTAACATATGGATGTTATACCAGTGCTAACATATAGATGTTATACCAGTGCTAACATATAGATGTTATACCAGTGCTAACATATGGATGTGATAACACTGCTAACATATAGATGTTATACCAGTGCTAACATATAGATGTTATACCAGTGCTAACATATGGATGTTAAAGTTGACAATTCTCCCTAGACTAGATAGGAAATGTTCGTTTATTTCATTTTTTCAGCTCCCGAAAAGAAAACTTTTTCTTTTCACTCTCTCTCTCTCTCTCTCTCTCTCTCTCTCTCTCTCTCTTCTCTCTCTCTCTCTCTCTCTCTCTCTCTTTCTCTCTCTCTCTCTCTCTCTCTCTCGTCATCTTAATGTAGCCTTCCATACCTTCTTTGTTTGTTTGTTTCTTTCTTTCAATATAATCATACATTACATAGATCCATCAGTAGTTTACAAACTTGAATGAACTCAACACTGGACCTAGATTAGTTTTTTTTTTTTTTGTCAACTCTAACTCTCAGATATTGAGTACCTAACCTTACCAAAGTCGGATGATAACTTGTACAAATTAAAGTCTGTCCTTCCTTCTCCAATGTATTAATCAATGTCTCTATCTTACCCTGGCACATACATCCCTACAGCACTCATACTCCGACTACAAAACCAACAAACCAATCGTGGTTGGAGAGTTCTGGGAGAAGCAGGGAGGCAACTTAAACATTAACCAGATGTTTGATTACGTCTACAACCACGGCTACGCTGGGGCATGGAGCTGGGACCTGGTCAACGAAGGCAACAACCAGAGAGGAGGCATATCCTACATCAAAGGCAACACCAACAACGGAAATATCGCGGTCCAAATTTCTTAAAATAAATGACATAAGTTTATGTTTTTGGTGTGTTCTACAAACATACTGTTTTGACATTTATATTTGGGGTTAGGGTTTGGATGTGGCAACGATTTATAGATATAGCTAGGGTCAGCCAACGATAGCATGTTCTATGTTATCATCATCAATAAGTGCCCTCTCCGAATCGAAGGTTGACTACCATGGGGCACAATTCCACTCTGTCTCTTGCTTTGATGGTGCAGGTTGTCAGAGGCTGCCTTGTCCATCTTTTGATGCTACTCGTCTATGTTAGTCTTGGTCTGCCTCTGTCTCTTGCTTTGATGGTGCAGGTTGTCATAGGCTGCCTTGTCCATCTTTTGATGTTACTCGTCCATGTTAGTCTTGGTCTGCCTCTGTGTCTTGCTTTGATATTGCAGGTTGTCATAGACTGACTTGTCCATCTTTTGGTGTTACTCGTCCATGTTAGTCTTGATCTGCCTCTTTTACCTTGCATTGTCCCTTGCAATATTACTTTTAGTAGGCTGCAGTGTCTTTTAACGTGCCCCAAAAATCTCATTTGCCCTGTTTAAATTGTGTTTAGTAGTTCCCTTTTCATTTTTAGTTGTTTTAAGACTTCATCGTTTGTTTTCTTTTCTTTCCACCAAATTCTTCTTATTCGTCTATTAATCCCAATTTGAAAGTCTTTCATTTTCTGTTCTATTTTCATATCTAATGTCCACATACATAACACATACATTATCTAATGTCCACATACATAACACATACATTATCTAATGTCCACATACATAACACATACATTATCTAGTGTGTTTCTGCACCATACAGGAATGTTGAGGTGATATAACATTTTCCTATTCTTAGTTCAAACCCTGGTATTATTTGTTTTGATGTTAGTATGTTTTCATGACATTAAAATTACTTTTTGCCACTCCTATTCTTCTGTTTATTTCAGTTGTACATTTAATGTTAGATTAGACATTACATTATGTTAGATTAGACATTACATTATGTTAGATTAGACATTACATTATGTTAGATTAGATATTACATTATGTTAGATTAGACATTACATTATGTTAGATTAGATATTACATTATGTTAGATTAAATATTACATTATGTTTGATTAGACATTACATTATGTTAGATTAGATATTACATTATGTTAGATTTGATATAACATTATGTTAGATTAGATATTACATTATGTTAGATTAGATATTACATTATGTTAGATTAGATATTACATTATATTAGATTGGATATCACATTATGTTAGATTAGATATTAATATATTCCAGCTGTTTCCTTCTCATTACATGGCCGAGAACTGATGATTGTTTCTTCCTAATATTGGAAATTAGCTGCCTTCTTGCGTTGACCTCTTTCAGAACGTCTTCATTACTCTCCTTAGCTGCCCATTATATTTTCAACATTTTTCTGTAAAAACACATTTCTACAAACTCCAGTGATTTTCTTGTCTGCTGTCCTATTGTCCATGATTCACATCCACATATTAAGACTGACTCTACATAACATTTAAGAACTCTTTATCTAGTTTCTATTGTCAAAAATGGATAGCTCATATCGTGTTCAACATATGCTATGAGTAAGTGGTGGGGTGTACCACACACTCCTACAAGGAATGGTGTCAGCTATGAACAAATGGTGCACAACAAAATACCGACGTTACGGCCCGCATGCGGCCTTCTTCGACAAAAATCAAAACATAGACAGACAACGAAACAAAGTTAAACTCTGCTACATCTAGGATGAGCGAGACAGGTAAATAAAGGAGAAATAAAAAGGGATCAGGCTATAATAGATAGTTTTACGGCGCAGATTTATGGCTATAGGGTAGCAAGAAGAGATCAAAATATAGACAGCGTTTGTTGCAAGCCTTGATAGGTTCTCAGAGAATTGTAAAATATTCACTTTTAGCTGAAGATATAATGTTGTCTTCCGCTTCATTGCCTTCATGTGTTGTCTATCTATTCATGCTCTACGTACAAGTACAATACACAGTTTTAATAAGGCCAGCGTGCTGAAAGGATACGCCC
This sequence comes from Megaustenia siamemsis, assembly GCA_032433765.1. Classification (NCBI taxonomy): domain Eukaryota; kingdom Metazoa; phylum Mollusca; class Gastropoda; order Stylommatophora; family Ariophantidae; genus Megaustenia; species Megaustenia siamemsis. Next base: position 39,530,925 of record JAVIAB010000102.1, read on the forward strand.
AAAGTTTGTGACGTTTTCAGTATTGCGGACAGAGGCAGGAACGTTTGGGGTAAAATGACGTCTGACGTCTATTGTTAACATAGTTGAAGACGTCACAAGATTTAGGTGATTTCGGGAAAACCTCTTAACCCGCAGACCTTAGTATAGCTAAAGTTGGTTGTGGTTAAACTCAGAGCTGTAACTGCGCTACATCCACCGGCAGATTAAAGTGAAGAGGCAAAACACGTCTGAACAGATGAACAGATCAACAGATGAACAGATCAACAGATCAACAGTTGAACAGATCAAGACATGAACAGATCAACAGATAAACAGACCAACATATGAACAGATCAACAGATGAACATATCAAGACATGAACAGATCAACAGATGAACAGATGAAAAGATCAATAAATTAACAGATCAACATAACAACAGAACAATATATCAATATATGAACAGATCAACATATCAATAAATCATTAGATGAACCGATCAACAGATCATTAGATTAACATATCATTAGATTAACAGATAAACGGATGGAAATTGCAACAGATCAATAGATGAACAGATAAACAGATAAACATATCAACAGATGAACTTGTTTGGTAAGTTCCATGCATGTTTTATTGCATGAGAGACATGGTATGAACAAAACATATTTGTGGTTGAACTTCACATGAACATATGCACGCAAACAAATACATGTCAGCACTGCATCATAAACATACAAACATCATTTAGGAAAATCAAATCGTAACAAAATAAAATTGTTGTTTATAAAATAAATCAAAACATAACAATTATTATAAATAATAGCAACAAAAAAATACAAACATAATTCGAGATGTAAACAAACACTAAAAGGATTAATTCCAAACAATATCAAGCAGATGTTTTCAACTTGCACTATTCAATGATCCCCTTCAGCGGTTGTCAAACTGTTATGTTTATTGGACACATTTAACATGAGCGACTTCGAAAGCCTGCAGTAGATCAACTTTCGGTGATAATGGCATAGTAATGTTGTAGAAGGTAAACAAACTGGACATGATGTTCCACAAAATGTGTCGGTCTTGCAGAGAAGTGAAGGAGAAGACAAGACTTGCTGGCATGGCTAAGCGGTCAGGAATGAGAGACCATCAAAAGGAAGTTGTAACACCCGCAACGCAATGACTGTTGGGTTTGTAGTATATTGAATGAAGAAGAAGTAGAAGAAGAAGGCGATGAAAGTAAAAAAAAGTAAAGTACCCCCGTCACGCCAAGTGGCGTTTAGGGAAATATGGTGTTAGTGACCCTATATTTTACAGACCTTCAGCACATGATTTTTGGAGTAATGTGGTCAGTATTACGCCGTGCTGCTTTACTTTCCCAGAAAAAAATCCGGTACCCATTTAAGGCTGGGTGAACCCGGAAGCCGTCGGTTGGGATCATACCCTACCCCTTATCCTTTGTAGCCCAGTTCACTAACCACTGAGCTATGGCGGCTCCCTGAGAGGCTTGTAATAAGATACATTAAAAGACAATCTTGGGACAGAAAGAAAAATGTAGGACAAGAGAACAAATTAGATCAACGGAAAATATCATGATTGATGTACTAAAGTGAGTGAAACAAAAACATCGATATTATCTGCCTTGTTTGATGTTATCATATATGCTGTTAGGAGTCGTGATAGCTCACTGGCTAGTGAACTGGACTACAAAGGGCAAGAGGTAGGGTTTGATCACAACCGACGGCTTTCGGGTTCATCCAGCCTTAAATGGGTACCGGATTTTTTCTGGGAAAGTAGAGCGTCACGGGCGTAATACCGACCACATTACTCCAAAAATCATGTGCTGAAGGTCTGTAAAATTTATGGTCAATAACACCATATTCACTATACGCCACTTGGTGTGACGGGGGCTCTTTACTTTTTTTTACTTACTATATTCTGTTAAGGGTTTTGGGTAGACGCTAAGATGGATCGCCGCCTAGTCGAATCGGGGTCAGGACTAATGGCATTTTTGCTGCAGTGTGGTCTCAAATGATTCTTTCTGGTTTGAATTTTCGTTTGTGGAGACAGCAGGAGCCCGGTCGCATAAACCTGAGCACTGAGTTAACATAGTCTTGGCGCCCGTGCCCTGAAATAGTGCCGCAGGCGACTAGCCGTCGAGTTTAGTGAAATGGTACCAGGTCCAGGCGCTGCCCTGGGGTTTAACTTGTGAACTGTCTCTTTTCTACTACAAATTTGCCACCAGCTGAACTGCTGTCGGAAAGAGTGTCTCATCGAAGTCGAGGCCTGACTTCATTTGTTGGGTCAGCAATTACTGTTGTGGCACGCTAATTGACCATGACGTCCATTCGGATTTGAAGCGGGTGCATGGAGATTATGCTGCTTGTGAAGGCCCTTTAGCACAACCCGAAAGTATCCATTTTGAGCTGCGCGCCATTTATCCAGAACGCTGCACTTTTAATAGAATAAACGGGAAAACACGTCATTTTACAGAACGGAACATGTTCAGAGGAACGGTTGGAGAGATCTTGATGAACATTTTGTTGGTTGCTGGAAAGGGGAGCTGAGCAGATATGGGAACTATCGGCCTGCAATGAAGCCACTCCTATCTGAAGAGTTTAAGGGAGATGCAGTTTATTTTTCTAAAGCAATCCACGTCATTGTCGGGAGTTTTGCCCCAACATGGGTTCTGTGACGCTGACTCATGGTCTGAGGTCTTAAACCAGGTCAGTGGAGTCATCGGGTGACGCAGTTGTCTGTTGTGAACCGCTCTCACCGTTGATGAGTTCAGCAGCATAATTTCTGTGCTTCTGTCTATTTGCCTTATCATCTTTGAGTTCATCATTGGATGTCATCGGGTGATGCGATTTGTTTTATTTCCTCGACAATGTATCACACTGAAAATGGTTTCTGCACTGTTTTGTGGATCAAATTCGGATATATGGATGTGAATCATGGACAGCTGGCAAAATATTCGAAAACAAAAATTGTTGAAGGCCATAAAATGCGGTTTGATGCAGAAATATTGAGAATGCCGCAAGGGACTGATACATAGAGAGTTCGGAGGATTCTGTGAAAGATGTCATAGATAGACACAGAGAGAGTTAGGAGGATTCTGTGAAAGATGTCATAGACAGATACAGAGAGAGTTCGGAGGATTCTGTGAAAGATGTCATAGATAGATACATAGAGAGTTCGGAGGATTCTGTGAAAGATGTCATAGACAGACACAGAGAGATTGCGTCATGCTAGTTGCAACTAAAGACTAAAGAGATATAAAAGTGGAAAGCCACGACCACTGACGTGACCAGCGACGTGACCACTGACGTGACCAGCGACGTGACCAGCTAGTACTGTGCTTGATAATGCGTGACTCATTGATGTTTACCGTGAAGCAAGTCAGATGATAACTATAACATTTATAAACACGAACTGAGGGCAACAAATGTTATCTTTATATTTATCTACATATTATGGAATGCAAAGCGTGGCGCAGTTTGTTGCCAAACTGTTTAAGGGCAATAACGATGGAGCAGACGATGATGATGATGATGATGATGATGATGATGATGATGATGATGTCAGATGTTGTTGGTCTGTGCAGCATCAAGAGAACGTCTTCACGAGACAGCCAACAACTTACATCCATGTCATCATGTAAATCATCAACTTACATCCATGTCATCATGTAAATTATCAACTTACATCCATGTCATCATGTAAATTATCAACTTACATCCATGTCATCATGTAAATTATCAACTTACATCCATGTCATCATGTAAATTATCAACTTACATCCATGTCATCATGTAAATTATCAACTTACATCCATGTCATCATGTAAATTATCAACTTACATCCATGTCATCATGTAAATTATCAACTTACATCCATGTCATCATGTAAATTATCAACTTACATCCATGTCATCATGTAAATTATCAACTTACATCCATGTCATCATGTAAAGCATCAACTTGCATATATGTCATCATGTACATTATCAACTTACATCTATGTCATCATGTACATTATCAACTTACATACATGTCATCATGTACATTATCAACTTACATCCATGTCATCATGTACATTATCAACTTACATACATGTCATCATGTACATTATCAACTTACATCCATGTCATTATGTAAATTATCAACCTACATACATGTCATCAAGTAAATCATCAACTTACATCCATGTCATCATTTAAACCAACAACTTACATACATCAGACTTTGTTATGGAACCATCAACTTACATACATTAGACTTTGTCATGGAACCATCAACTTACATACATTTGACTTTGTCATGGAACCATCAACTTACATACATCAGACTTTGTCATGGAACCATCAACTTACATACATTAGACTTTGTTAACCTACAGACATTTTATAAAGAAAATCAGCTCACATTTAATTTATCAACTAAAATCACACACACCTCAATATGAAGACCACCAATTTGTTACCATGAACACCACCAACACTGTTACCATGAACACCACCAAGAAATATAATTTGCCACAAACACAATTAATGATCTTCAGTGTCAAATGTCAGCTTTGAGTATGCACTTTGACATCTGGACAAATGGCAACAATTAATGATCTTCAGTGTCAAATGTCAGCTTTGAGTATGCAGTTTGACATCTGGACAAATGGCAACAATTAATGATCTTCAGTGTCAAATGTCAGCTTTGAGTATGCACTTTGACATCTTGACAAATGGCAACAATTAATGATCTTCAGTGTCAAATGTCAGCTTTGAGTATGCACTTTGACATCTTGACAAATGGCAACAATTAATGATCTTCAGTGTCAAATGTCAGCTTTGAGTATGCACTTTGACATCTGGACAAATGGCAACAATTAAAGATCTTCAGTGTCAAATGTCAGCTTTGAGTATGCACTTTGACATCTGGACAAATGGCAACAATTAATTCATGTTTATTTGTGGTCTGGTACTTTTTACAATTGTTAATTTGGACAACAGACGAGAACATCACTGGAGTCTGTAGAAATGTGGTTTTACAGAAGAATGTTGAGAATACCATGGACAGATAAGAAGAGTAATGAAAACGTTCTGAAAGAGGCCAAAGCAAAAAGAGAGCTAATTTCCAATATTAGGACAAAACAAGCATCGTTTTTTGGCAATGTAATGAGAAGAGAATAACTGGCATATATTGTAACAACTGGGAAAATTGAGGGACGAAGAGATAGAGGGAAGCAAAGAGAAAAGATACAAGACAGCTTAAGAGAATGGCTTGGCAGAATGTCAACAACAGAAATGATAAATAACTGTCGAGATCGAAAGATGTGGAGAGACATGATCACCTACGCCAGCAGCCCCGGTACATGATGATGGCTTTTTTTTTATGTTAGAGCTGACATTGTGTGCTGACCTGCTGGGGGAGACCACAGGGAAATAGGTCATGTCCGAGTCACCGGTACCTTCATTTGACTTCAATTTGAAGTACGTCCAATGAGGGAACAGTTCCCTACATATCAATACATGTCATCATGTAATAATACCTTACCAATGAAACCATCAAATTATGTAATGGAAACATCAACTTGCAAATATTTCACAACCGTCCCTTTCATACACTCTCCACGGGATGAAAGTCAGATTTGATTACACGTTAATTTGGAAACATCTGCTTTAAAACACGTTAATTTGGAAACAGCTGCTTTAAAACACGTTAATTTGGAAACAGCTGCTTTAAAACACGTTAATTTGGAAACAGCTACCTTCAAACACGTTAATTTGGAAACAGCTACCTTCAAACACGTTAATTTGGAAACAGCTACTTTCAAACACGTTAATTTGGAAACATATACCTTCAAACACGTTAATTTTGAAACATCTACATTCAAACACGTTAATTTGGAAACATCTACTTTCAAACTCGTTAATTTGGAAACATCTACTTTCAAATACCTTAATTTGGAAACATCTACCTTGAAACGTCTACATTCAAACACGTTAATTTGGAAACAGCTACTTTCAAACACGTTAATTTGGAAACATCTACTTTCAAACTCGTTAATTTGGAAACGGCTGCTTTCAGACACGTTAATTTGGAATAGCTTCCTTCCAACACGTTAATTTTTAAACTGCTACCTTCAAACAAGTTAATGTGGAAACGGCTGCTTTCAGGCACGTTAATTTAGAAACAGCTACTTTCAAACACGTTAATTTGGAAACATCTACTTTCAAACTCGTTAATTTTGAAACATCTACTTTCAAACATGTTAATTTTGAAACATCTACCACCAAACACGTTAATTTGGAACAGTTTCCTTCAAACACTTTAATCTGGAAACAACTACTTTCAAACACGTTAATTTGGAAACAGCTACTTCCAAACACGTTAAATTGGAAACAACTACTTCCAAACACGTTAATTTGGAAACAGCTACTTGCAAACACGTTAATTTGGAAACAGCTACTTCAAACACGTTAATTTGGAAACAGCTACTTCAAACACGTTAATTTGGAAACAGCTACTTGCAAACACGTTAATTTGGAAACAGCTACTTTCAAACACGTTAATTTGGAAACAGCTACTTTCAAACATCGCATTATAGAAAACAACAATGAAGACTTTACAAATGAAGCCATTAACGTGGACACACTTCATCATTGAATCCGATCGATCCACTCAATGAACACTCGTAACCAAGATATCAGCAACAACCACCATTGGTTGTTCAACACTTCAGTTTTGTTTATTGCCGTTATTTCACATTGATCTACCCGAAGAAGACTTCTTAGATGAAACGTTGGATTTATCTTTAGTGGTGTCATACAACCTAGTAACCGATATCCCTGTTGTAATTCCTCAACAACGAACGTTAACAATTTGTAACAAAGTAACTGTAACATTGTGTAAACATACACTTCCAACTTGTAACATTTGTAAAATAAAATGAATGACATGTTAAAATGCCATGAGTTGTAGTGTAAATAAGCAGTGGTTTAAACATAAACAACAGTAAAACCATTGTGTGTACATCTCCCAGTAAAACATTCATTTAATGAGTTCACCATAAAACCATTGTGTGTACATCTCCCAGTAAAACATTCATTTAATAAGTTCACCATAAAACCATTGTGTGTACATCTCCCAGTAAAACATTCATTTAATGAGTTCACCATAAAACCATTGTGTGTACATCTCCCAGTAAAACATTCATTTAATAAGTTCACCATAAAACCATTGTGTGTGCATCTCCCAGTAAAACATTCATTTAATGAGTTCACCACAAAACCATTGTGTGTACATCTCCCAGTAAAACATTCATTTAATGAGTTCACCACAAAACCATTGTGTGTGCATCTCCCTGTAAAACATTCATTTAATGAGTTCACCATAAACCATTGTGTGTACATCTCCCAGTAAAACATTCATTTAATGAGTTCACCACAAAACCATTGTGTGTACATCTCCCAGTAAAACATTCATTTAATGAGCTTGGATAGATCGTACATAATGATATGTACATAATGTTGAAACGTTACATCATGAGAACATCAGTCGAGTAACACGACGGATAGTACACTACTTTAGTGGTCACATTGGTCTCGTTAACTACAAGGGCTCCATATGACATATTAACTACCAGGGCTTCATATGACATATTAACTACCAGGGCTCCATATGACATATTAACTACCAGGGCTCCATATGACATTAACTACCACGGCTCCATATGACACATTAACTACCAGGGCTTCATATGACACATTAATTACCATGGCTTCATATGACACATTAACTACCAGGGTTTCATATGACATATTAACTACCAGGGCTCCATATGACATATTAACTACCAGGTTCCATATGAAATATTAACTACCAGGGTTCCATATGACATATTAACCTCCAGGGTTCCATATGACATTAAATACTAGGGCTCCATATAGCATATTAACTACCAGGGTTCCATATGACATATTAACCTCCAGGGTTCCATATGACATTAAATACTAGGGCTCCATATAGCATATTAACTACCAGGGTTCCATATGACATATTAACCTCCAGGGCTCCATATGACATTAAATACTAGGGTTCCATATAGCATATTAACTACCAGGGCTCCATATGACATTAAATACTAGTGCTCCATATGACATTAAATACCAGGGTTCCATATGACATATTAACATCTAGGGCTCAATATGACATTAAATACTAGGGCTCCATATAGCATATTAACTATCAGGGTACCATATGACATATTAACATCCAGGGCTCCATATGACATTAAATACTAGAGCTCCATATAGTATATTAACTATCAGGGTTCCATATGACATATTAACCTCCAGGACTCCATATGACATTAAATACTAGGGTTCCATATAGCATATTAACTACCAGGGTTCCATATGACATATTAACCTCCAGGGCTCCATATGACATTAAATACCAGGGCTCCATATGACATTAAATACTATGGCTCCATATAGCATATTAACTACCAGGGCTCCATAAAAATAAAATATTAATGATAATAAATATTAATTATTAGGGCTTGATATGACATATTAACTACATGGACTCCATATGACATATTAACTACATGGAGTCCATATGACATATTAACTACAGGTACCCCATATGACATATTAACTACATGTACCCCATATGACATATTAACTACATGTACCCCATATGACATGTTATCTCTCGGAACTTCATAGCCCCTATATTAAAGGTTCTATAGATAACTATGGTAACTCAACATGACAAGATATCTACACTGATATGTCTGGATAATTATGAGAGATGGTGATGATATGATCAACTATAACTTTCTCCGCACAAACATAGTTTTACAAACATAACATAACCGTATTGGAGGACAGCATCTTCAGTGATAATCAAATATCAAGTTTTCTGAATGAGAAATTGATTAGCTCTAAAGGCTACTAATGGAGCACGGGGTGATCTGATGTTTGGGCTCTGGTGGGTCGAGTTGGGGCTCTGGACTATTGGTGGGCCCGGGGGGGGGGGAATGGGGGTTGGGTAGCAGGGGGTTACAAGATGTGTGGGGCTGTGGTGGTAGCAGGGGGTTACTGATGTGTGGGGTGTGGTGGTAGCAGGGAGTTACAAGATGTGTGGGGGTGTGGCACAAGAGGGCATATAATGGATGGATGTTGTTGAAGAATGCGGCTTTCGGCCGGTAAAAGGTTGAGCAGACAGGCTTTGATGTTGGTGTGGGCAGGGTGCGGGTGGTGGGTGTAGACAGTGGTGGTGGAGCTGAGAGTTGTAGTAGTGATGGTGCTGTGACGTGAGCGCGCTAGAACAGGGCTGTGTGGGTACTTGGCTCTGTGCGATGGTTTCCTGCGAGTTATAAAAACAGGAGCAATGTTCGGGCTCTGCTCCGTATGAATATAAAACATGACAGTCGTCCGGGTACGGGTGTAGTGGGCGCGGCGGAAGTCTGTCGTAATGATGAGGTTCTTGGGGTTGAGAATAAACAGTTGTTGATATGGCAGGAACAGAAGTGTTATAATGTACCTGGTTCTCCAGAACACCGTTGTCGTTCTCCGAAAATTGAGGAACAACTGTAGAAGTTTGTTCATAGTTACACCTATCTGATGAGGAAGAAAACTGATTTGGGTGAATAGTTCTTATTGGCTGAATCATGGCTGATGTGTAGTCATCTTTAAATTTAGCAATTTCTGAGAACACTTCAGCCAGCGGCTCATACTGGGGGCTCCAGTTAACGAGCGTGTCCCAGTTTGTGGAACCATCAACGATGTCGTCACTGCTAGCCAGATGTCCAGCACTGTGGCAGCCTCTCCCAAGCAGACGCATTCCCTGAGTTCTAGTTTCAAGCGTGGCCGCCTCATTTTGAGATTCTAACTCCGCCCTGTCAGAATATAGCACCGCCCCTTGATCAATATTCTCAGCAGAAAATAGATGCATCTCCTCAGCTGAGAAGACAAGTCTTTTATTTTTATTAAAATTATTTGAGTATCTGTAATTATTGCCAGCAGGATTGGTGTTCCAACAACTTGCGGCATCTATGCCCAGGCTGGCTAGGTACTTCTGATGAATGTGGATCGCTTCTTCTGATAAAGTGTAGTAATCATCATAATGTTGGTTCCCTGAAGATGGCACAAACTCCTGGCAGAATGGCTGCGTGGAATGCAAGAAGCAATCAGTTCTAGCGAATTCTTCATCGTCATTTTCCATCCTCTCAGAGCCCCAAATACTAGAGACAGATTTAGGGCTCTGGTCTAGAACGTCACATGTGATCTGGTGTTGAGAGAGAGGGAAGTTGACACGAATAACGTCGGCACCAACTGTTCGGTTGTGAGCATTTTGTGCAGCGGGCTCAAAGTCCATGATAGAATCACTCAAGTAGCTGGCCATGGCTTTGTCAGACTTCCTGTGTTGGTAAACCAAAAATATGATCCCCAGGATAGTCAGGACAATGACTAAAATGCAGGCGATGATGATGCCTGCGAGAATGCCTCCATCCACGTCTGTTGTGATGTTCATCTCGCCCAGAGGAGCTGCACAGCCAGGGCAAGTTCGGTTGATGTTGATGGTGCAGGAAGCAGAACTGTGTCTCGATCCTCTCTGGCCTGAAGAGACTTGGACAGTCAGGTCTATCTTGTCCGCTGCTAACGATCTCTTGCTCCGCTGGTTGCTGCCGTAGCTCTGCGTGGTTGTCTCCTCGTGCAGGGTTGTGGCGACAGTGATGTTTCCTGTGAAAGGGTTGATCATGAAGTACTCACTGTCTTCCAGGAAGGAGTAGACTACTCTACCAGCGTCACCACCATCATCGTCAGAAGCCGAGACCTGGCCAACAAAGTCTCCAAACTTGGCAGAGCCCGCTATTTCAAATATGTAGACTTCTTCAGCCAGCAGGGGACTAAACTCATCAACATCCAAGACCTGGATGGTAACATCTGTCATGTCGTAGTTCTGGCCCTTGTCCGCAGCAATAATGACCAAGCTATAAAGGTGAGTAACTTTGTCTGTCTCGTAATCAAAGACAAACTCAGTTGTAACCTCCCCTGTCAAGGCATCGATGGCAAACTTCTGTGAGTTCATCTCATTTACCAGACTGTACGTGACAACGCCCATCTCGCCGCCATCATCATCATTGGCATGAGCCCTGAACACGACAGAACCAACCTCTGAGTTCTCTGCAACTGTCTCCATGTAGTGCTTCAACGGAAACCGCGGCCTGAACTCGTTCGCGTCTCTGACTCTTATTTCAACAGTAACAAAAGCTGACAAACGCGCTGACGCTGCAGGGCAATCATAACAATCAACGGCTTTAACGATCAAGTGATGGAAGGGACGCAACTCAAAGTCCAGTCTCATTCCCTGAGAGATCATTAACGCCCCTGAATTGTCAGGATTTGTGAAGATGCCCTGACTATTTCCTGACGTTATAAAGAACTTCACCACGCCACTGACGTCATCGTCAGCGTCAGAAACATTCAGCTGTAGAAACACATGAAGAGCTTCCAAACTTTCCTCTAATATGATGGAATATTTTTCCTGTGAAAAGACTGGAGGATGTTGATTGATGTTATGTGTTGTGATCATCACCGGGACTGAGACATTCTTGGCAGGGGTCCCCCCATCACTGGCTACAACCGTCAGGTCATATCTTCGAGAAGGATCGTCAAGAATTCCTCCCTGCAAGAAAATATCTCCGGAGCGGGGATGGATAAAGAAGTGGTCACTGCCAGGACCGGTCAGGGTGTAGCTGATGTTGCTGATTGGCGTTTTGCTGTCTTCATCTGTGGCTGAGACTCGTAGAACATGGTGGCCTCTCTCAGCAGCTTTGCTGATGTGTCCCCTGTGGAGTAAAGGAATTGACCAGCTTCACAATCAAGACAAGTTACAATATGTCACACCAACATGATCGGACATACAAATAATGATTTCACCTTCTATTGTCATATCAGTTACAAAGGTTTGTTATCATTTATTATGTCTCTTGTCTTGATGGTACAAGTTGTGATAGCTTCTCTCGTCTCGATAGTGCAAGCTGTGATAACTTCTCTTGTTTTAGTAGTACAAGTTATCATAGATTCTCTTCTCTGAATGATCCAAGCTGTCATAACTTCTCTTGCCTTGGTGATACAAGTTGTGATAACTTCTCTTGTCTTGATGGTACAAGCTGTGATAACTTCTCTTGTCTTGATGGTACAAGCTGTGATAACTTCTCTTGTCTTGATGGTACAAGCTGTGATAACTTCTCTTGTCTTGATGTTACAAGCTGTGATAACTTCTCTTGTCTTGATGGTGCAAGCTGTGATAACTTCTCTTGTCTTGATAGTGCAAGCTGTGATAACTTCTCTTGTCTTGATAGTGCAAGCTGTGATAACTTCTCTTATTTTGGTAGTACAAGTTATCATAGATTCTCTTCTCAGAATGATCCAAGGTGTGATAACTTCTCTTGTCTTGATGATACAAGCAGTGATAAATTCTCTTGTCTTGATGTTACAAGCTGTGATAACTTCTCTTGTCTTGATGGTGCAAGCTGTGATAACTTCTCTTGTCTTGATAGTGCAAGCTGTGATAACTTCTCTTGTCTTGATAGTGCAAGCTGTGATAACTTCTCTTATTTTGGTAGTACAAGTTATCATAGATTCTCTTCTCAGAATGATCCAAGGTGTGATAACTTCTCTTGTCTTGATGATACAAGCAGTGATAAATTCTCTTGTCTTGATGATACAAGCTGTGATAACTTCTCTTGTCTTGATAGTGCAAGCTGTGATAACTTCTCTTGTCTTGATGATACAAACTGTGATAACTTCTCTTGTCTTGCACAATAATAATATCGGATGGAAGATGCACCACAGAAATAAAAAGTAGAATAGCTCAGGCCAAAATAGCATATCTCTTATACCTTTTAGCTCCCAGTGAAGCATAGGTCTTCAACAAACACTTTCCAAGTCGTTCTGTTTTTTGCAATTCGTTTAAGATCATTCCATGTCTTCCCCATCATCTTCATCTCTGCTTCCATCTGTCTTCTCCAAGAATTCCTTGGTCTTCCTCTTTGTCTTTTCCCCTGGAGATTCCAAAAAAGGGCCTGTTGTATAATACTCTCAGTTGGCTTCCGTAGTGTGTGTCCTATCCATCGTCATCGTCTTCGCTGTATCTCTTTTTCCACTGGTGTTTGACTGGTACATTTCCATAATTCCACGTTAGTGACTTTGTCCTGCCATTTCCATCCCTTTATTCTGCGCATGCATCCATTAATGAAAGTCTGTACCTTCGTGATTGTCAATTTTGTTATTCTCCATGTTTCACAGCCATATAATAGGACCGACTTAACATTTGAGCTGAACATTTTTATTTTTGTATTTAGCCTAATTTCTTTGGATTTCCATATGTTTCCCAGTGCAATGAAAGTTCCTCTTAAAATAGCATTTCAGAAAATGAAAAATATCTTATGCAACAAATCTATGTCAATAGAAATGAGAAAGTGAGTTCATCGGTGCTATATAGAACCAATTCTGACCTATGGAAGCGAATCATGGACAGTAGACAAACACATGAAAAGACGATTAGAGGCCACAGAGATGGGATTTCTCAGAAAAATGTTGAAAGTTCCCTGGACCGCTAAAAAGACCAATGAGAAAGTTCTCAAAGAGGCGAACACAAAAAGGGAGCTCCTAAAAAACATCAGAAAGAAGCAATCAACATTTTTCGGGCACATCATGAGAAGAGGAAAGTTGGAATACTTGGTTACAACTGGCAAAATAAAAGGAAAGAGAGATCGCGGACGGCAAAGAGAGAAAATACTGGATAGCTTGGTGTCATGGCATGGAAAACAGTCAACAACAGAACTGATACGATGCACTGTAGATAGAAGATTGTGGAGGGACATGATCGCCTACGCCAACCGGTATGGTACATGATGATGATAATGATGATAAATCATTAATATAGACTGCTCTGCCAAGTCAACCGAAGTTTAGAGATTGTGCATCATCTTTTCGTGCGTTGTTGGCTGCATTCACTAGAGTAATCGGGATTTTATGGGCGCAGCCATTGTTGTGTGTGCAACGTCATCACAATAGTTGATTGTATATCCCTAAAACGGCCGTACGCTAATGGTGAAACTTCCGGCCAATATGGTGGATAGCGGCAGGAAGCATTCAAGGTCATATCTGAAAGATGTACCTTGTTGCAGTTTCCTCATATTTCAAGTCCGGCTTGTTGCAGGAGCTACTGAGTTAAGTGCTCTGTGCACACCGTGAGCTGTGTGTTTCATCTGTTTTGATCCTGTTTCGATATTCCAATTGTTTACGATGAATGATGATATCGTATGACAGGGAACAGTTGGCTGTGTTCACTTTCTGCACGGTTTCGCCTTATGTCTTTTGGCGTGTGCTGAGACTGCTTCGATGGGGACTACAGCTACCTTTCTTTGTTTGTGAGATGAGATATTAATTCGGATGATTCCACTGGCACGGGCGGTTGAGTAATTATGGATTTTAATTCGTTTGCCGTGATACCGGAGCCTTCCATAACCATACCTAACGTGTATGTGAGAGCATCCACAAATCTTGTTGTGAGAGACTTACGTGTATGTGAGAGCATCCACAAATCTTGTTGTGAGAGACTTACGTGTATGTGAGAGCATCCACAAATCTTGTTGTGAGAGACTTACGTGTATGTGAGAGCTTCCACAAATCTTGTTCAGACTTACGTGTATGTGAGAGCATCCACAAATCTTGTTGAGACTTACGTGTATGTGAGAGCATCCACAAATCTTGTTGAGACTTACGTGTATGTGAGAGCTTCCACAAATCTTGGTGTGTACTTGTTGTGAGAGACTTACGTGTATGTGAGAGCTTCCACAAATCTTGTTGAGACTTACGTGTATGTGAGAGCATCCACAAATCTTGTTGAGAGAGACTTACGTGTATGTGAGAGCTTCCACAAATCTTGTTGTGAGAGACTTACGTGTATGTGAGAGCATCCACAAATCTTGTTGTGAGAGACTTACGTGTATGTGAGAGCTTCCACAAATCTTGTTGAGACTTACGTGTATGTGAGAGCATCCACAAATCTTGTTGAGAGAGACTTACGTGTATGTGAGAGCATCCACAAATCTTGTTGAGAGAGACTTACGTGTATGTGAGAGCATCCACAAATCTTGTTGAGAGAGACTTACGTGTATGTGAGAGCTTCCACAAATCTTGTTGAGACTTACGTGTATGTGAGAGCATCCACAAATCTTGTTGAGAGAGACTTACGTGTATGTGAGAGCATCCACAAATCTTGTTGAGAGAGACTTACGTGTATGTGAGAGCATCCACAAATCTTGTTGAGAGAGACTTACGTGTATGTGAGAGCTTCCACAAATCTTGTTGAGACTTACGTGTATGTGTGAGCTTCCACAAATCTTGGTGTGTACTTGTTGTGAGAGACTTACGTGTATGTGAGAGCTTCCACAATTCTTGTTGAGACTTACGTGTATGTGAGAGCTTCCACAAATCTTGTTGAGAGAGACTTACATGTATGTGAGAGCTTCCACAAATCTTGTTGAGAGAGACTTACGTGTATGTGAGAGCTTCCACAAATCTTGTTGAGAGAGACTTACGTGTATGTGAGAGCTTCCACAAATCTTGTTGAGACTTACGTGTATGTGAGAGCTTCCACAAATCTTGGTGTGTACTTGTTGTGAGAGACTTACGTGTATGTGAGAGCTTCCACAAATCTTGTTGAGACTTACGTGTATGTGAGAGCATCCACAAATCTTGTTGAGAGAGACTTACGTGTATGTGAGAGCATCCACAAATCTTGTTGTGAGAGACTTACGAGTATATGAGAGCTTCCACAAATCATGGTGTGTACTTGTTGTGAGAGACTTACGTGTATGTGAGAGCTTCCACAATTCTTGTTGAGACTTACGTGTATGTGAGAGCTTCCACAAATCTTGTTGAGAGAGACTTACATGTATGTGAGAGCTTCCACAAATCTTGTTGAGACAGACTTACGTGTATGTGAGAGCTTCCACAAATCTTGTTGAGAGAGACTTACATGTATGTGAGAGCTTCCACAAATCTTGTTGAGACAGACTTACGTGTATGTGAGAGCTTTCACAAATCTTGTTGCGACAGACCTACGTGTATGTGAGAGCTTCCACAAATCTTGTTGAGACTTACGTGTATGTGAGAGCTTCCACAAATCTTGTTGAGACAGACTTACGTGTATGTGAGAGCTTCCACAAATCTTGTTGAGACAGACTTACGTGTATGTGAGAGCTTCCACAAATCTTGTTGAGACTTACGTGTATGTGAGAGCTTCCACAAATCTTGTTGAGACAGACTTACGTGTATGTGAGAGCTTCCACAAATCTTGTTGAGACTTACGTGTATGTGAGAGCTTCCACAAATCTTGTTGAGACTTACGTGTATGTGAGAGCTTCCACAAATCTTGTTGAGACTTACGTGTATGTGAGAGCTTCCACAAATCTTGGTGTGTGCTTGTTGATAGCAGTCACATGGACCGACACTACCACAGTCGATGACTGCACCACCGTCCCATTGTCCTTGGCGATGACCACAAGATGAATAATGGATTCCCTGGATGAAAACGTGGCGGTCCTGCTGGTGTAAAGTGTGCCTGCAAGAGATTGTTAGATGACAAAATAGACATTAACAGACAGAGTTAGATGACAAAATAAACATCAACAGATAGAGTTAGATGACAAAATAGACATTAACAGATAGAGTTAGATGACAAAATAAACATCAACAGATAGAGTTAGATGACAAAATAGACATTAACAGATAGAGTTAGATGACAAAATAAACATCAACAGATAGAGTTAGATGACAAAATAGACATTAACAGATAGAGTTAGATGACAAAATAGACATTAACAGATAGAGTTAGATGACAAAATAAACATCAACAGATAGAGTTAGATGACAAAATAGACATTAACAGACAGAGTTAGATGACAAAATAAACATCAACAGATAGAGTTAGATGACAAAATAGACATTAACAGACAGAGTTAGATGACAAAATAAACATCAACAGACAGAGTTAGATGACAAAATAAACATCAACAGACAGAGTTAGATAACAAAATAAACATCAACAGATAGAGTTAGATGACAAAATAGACATCAACAGATAGAGTTAGATGACAAAATAGACATTAACAGACAGAGTTAGATGACAAAATAAACATCAACAGACAGAGTTAGATGACAAAATAGACATTAACAGACAGAGTTAGATGACAAAATAGACATCAACAGACAGAGTTAGATGATAAAATAGACATCAACAGACAGAGTTAGATGATAAAATAGACATTAACAGACAGAGTTAGATGACAAAATAGACATCAACAGACAGAGTTAGATGATAAAATAGACATCAACAGACAGAGTTAGATGATAAAATAGACATTAACAGACAGAGTTAGATGACAAAATAGACATCAACATATAAAGTTAGATGACAAAATAGACATTAATAGACAGAGTTAGATGACAAAATAGACATTAACAGACAGAGTTAGATGACCAAATAGACATCAACAGACAGAGTTAGATGACAAAATAGACATCAACAGATAGAGTTAGATGATAAAACAGACATCAACAGACAGAGTTAGATGACAAAATAGACATCAACAGACAGAGTTAGATGATAAAATAGACATTAACAGATAGAGTTAGATGACAAAATAGACATTAACAGATAGAGTTAGATGACAAAATAGACATCAACAGACAGAGTTAGATGACAAAATAGACATTAATAGACAGAGTTAGATGACAAAATAGACATCAACAGACAGAGTTAGATGACAAAATAGACATTAATAGACAGAGTTAGATGACAAAATAGACATTAACAGAGTTAGATGACAAAATAGACATTAACAGACAGAGTTAGATGACAAAATAGACATCAACAGACAGAGTTAGATGACAAAATAGACATCAACAGACACGACAGGAATTAGATGACAAAATGAGACATTAACAAATACGACAGGAATAAGAGGACAAAATGAGACATCAACAAACACGACAATAATTCAAAATGACACAATAAGACTCAAACAAACATGACAAGAATTCAAAGTGACACAACAATACATCAACAAACACTACAAGAATTCAAACAAACACGACGAGAATTCAAAGTGACACAACAAGACATCAACAAACACGACAAGAATTCAAAGTGACACAACAAGACATCAACAAACACGACAAGAATTCAAAGTGACACAACAAGACATCAAACAAATACGACTAAAACAAATTTATATGAGAAGAGAAATCTGATGTAGAAAATATAATTATGTGAGAAGAGAAATCTGATGTAGAAAATATATTTATGTGAGAAGAGAAATCTGATGTAGAAAATAGATTTATGTGAGAAGAGAAATCTGATGTAGAAAATAGAATTATGTGAGAAGAGAAATCTGATGTAGAAAATAGATTTATGTGAGAAGAGAAATCTGATGTAGAAAATAGAATTATATGAGAAGAGAAATCTGATGTAGAAAATAGATTTATGTGAGAAGAGAAATCTGATGTAGAAAATAGAATTATGTGAGAAGAGAAATCTGATGTAGAAAATAGATTTATATGAGAAGAGAAATCTGATGTATAAAATAGATTTATATGAGAAGAGAAATCTGATGTAGAAAATAGATTTATATTAGAATGGAAATCTGATGTAGAAAATAGATTTATATGAGAAGTCTAAGTTGTGAAGTGATCATTGACAAAGATAAAAGATGTGTGTATTGCAATGAGAGAACTTTGAGGTTTCGTTAATTTGATGAGAGAACTTGATGTTGTTAAAGAGAGTAGAGGAGGAAGAAGATAATGCATTTATTCAAGAGACGTCTGAGAGAAACTGTCAGGTTTTTTAAGAGAAAGACAGTTACTGTTCCAGAGAAATCTGACTACATGTACAACCTGTACTGGAGATGGCAAGAGTGCTTTGGTTGGGTTGTCCCACTTTGTTCTATTTATACACACAAAGGGAGATAATTCAATAAATGTGTTGCCACTACACCTGTGATGAAGGATAACTTGTCTCACCTAAGATGACAGCTAAAATGTCTCACCTGTGATGACAGCTACAATGTCTCACCTGTGATGACAGCTAAAATGTCTCACCTGTGATGACAGTTACAATGTCTCACCTGTGATGACAGCTAAAATGTCTCACCTGTGATGACAGCTACAATGTCTCACCTGTGATGACAGCTAAAATGTCTCACCTGTGATGACAGCTACAATGTCTCACCTGTGATGACAGCTAAAATGTCTCACCTGTGATGACAGTTACATTGTCTAACCTGTGATAACAATCATTGTATCTCTCACCTGTGATGACAGTTACAATGTCTCACCTGTGATGACAGCTACAATGTCTCACCTGTGATGACAGCTACAATGTCTCACCTGTGATGACAGCTACAATGTCTCACCTGTGATGACAGCTACAATGTCTCACCTGTGATGACAGCTACAATGTCTCACCTGTGATGACAGCTACAATGTCTCACCTGTGATGACAGCTACAATGTCTCACCTGTGATGACAGCTACAATGTCTCACCTGTGATGACAGCTACAATGTCTCACCTGTGATGACAGCTACAATGTCTCACCTGTGATGACAGCTACAATGTCTCACCTGTGATGACAGCTACAATGTCTCACCTGTGATGACAGCTACAATGTCTCACCTGTGATGACAGCTACAATGTCTCACCTGTGATGACAGCTACAATGTCTAACCTGTGATGACAGCTACATTGTCTCACCTGTGATGACAGCTTCAAAGTCTCACCTGTGATGACAGTTACAATGACTCACCTGTGATAACAGCTACATTGTCCCACCTGTGATGACAGTTACAATGACTCACCTGTGATAACAGCTACATTGTCTCACCTGTGATGACAGTTACAATGGCTTACCTGTAACGGTGTTTATGTAGAAGCTGTCCCCAGCGGTCGATGACATGCTATAGGTGATCTTGGAGTTGCGGTCGGAGTCGGCGTCTGTAGCTGTCACCGTTATAACAGGTTGGCGTGGTCCTGTTAGTTCTGGAAGAAACACCTACAAAACAAAATACATGAGAAAGAAACACTTACAAAACAAAATAAATGAGAAAGAAACACTTACAAAACAAAATACATGAGAAAGAAACACTTACAAAACAAAATACATGAGAAAGAATCACTTACAAAACAAGATACATGAGAAAGAAAAAAAACAATGGGTTACCTCATAGTTAGACAACAGGCTTGTTTTAGGAGCTACTGAGTTAAGTGCTCTGTGCACACCGTGAGCTGTGTGTCTCATCCGTTTTGATCCTGCTTCGATATCCCGCTTGTTTACGATGAATGATGATATCGTATGACAGGGAACAGTTGGCTGTGTTCACTTTCTGCGCGGTTTCGCCTTATGTCTTTTGGCGTGTGCTGAGACTGCTACGATGGGGACTACAGTTGCCTTTCTTTATTTGGGAGATGAGTTAGTAATTCGGATGATTCCACTGGCACGGGCGGTTGAGCAATTATGGATTTTAATTCGTTTGCTGTGATACCGGGGTCTTCCATAACCAATAACCAATAACCAATAGACAACAGATTACCTCATAGTTAGACAATAGATTACCTCATAGTTAGACAATAGATTACCTCATAGTTAGACAATAGATTACCTCATAGTTAGACAATAGATTACCTCATAGTTAGACAATAGATTACCTCATAGCTAGATAATAGATTACCTCACAGTTAGACAATAGATTACCTCATAGCTAGACAATAGTTTACCTCATAGTTAGACAATAGATTACCTCATAGTTAGACAATAGACTACCTCATAGTTAGACAATAGATTACCTCATAGCTAGACAATAGTTTACCTCATAGTTAGACAATAGTTTACCTCATAGTTAGACAATAAATTACCTCATAGCTAGACAATAGATTACCTCATAGTTTGACAAAAGATTACCTCATAGTTAGACAATAGTTTACCTCATAGTTAGACAATAGTTTACCTCATAGTTAGACAATAGATTACCTCATATTTAGACAATAAATTACCTCATAGTTAGACAATAAATTACCTCATAGTTAGTTAATAAATTACCTCATAGCTAGACAATAGATTACCTCATAGTTAGACAATAGATTACCTCATAGTTAGACAATATATTACCTCATAGTTAGACAATAGATTACCTCATAGTTAGACAATAAATTACCTCATAGTTAGACAATAGATTACCTCATAGTTAGACAATAAATTACCTCATAGTTAGACAATAGATTACCTCATAGCTAGACAATAGATTATCTCATGGCTAGACAATAGATTATTTTATAGTTAGACATGATTACCTCATAGTTAGACAATAGATTACCTCATAGCTAGACAATAGATTACCTCATTGTTAGACAATAGATTACCTCATAGTTAGACAATAGATACCTCATAGTTAGACAATAGATTACCTCATTGTTAGACAATAGATTACCTCATAGCTAGACATTAGATTACCCCATAGTTAGACAATAGATTACCTCATTGTTAGACAATAGATTACCTCATAGTTAGACAATAGATTACCTCATAGTTAGACAATAGATTACCTCATAGTTAGAAATAGATTACCTCATAGTTAGACAATAGATTACCTCATAGTTAGACAATAGATTACCTCATAGCTAGACAATAGATTACCTCATAGTTAGACAATAGATTACCTCATAGCTAGACAATAGATTATCTCATAGTTTGACAATAGATTACCTCATAGTTTGACAATAGATTACCTCATAGTTAGACAATAGATTACGTCATTGTTAGACAATAGATTACCTCATAGTTAGACTGGGAGAACACCGGAGAATTGTCGTTTTCATCAGTGACATAAATGTCCAACCAGGTGCTCCTGACATGGTCAGCCTTGCCATCCGTCACCTGGGAACGTTTAAGTGGAAACTTCAGCTGGTATCAGAGTCTAGTCACAACATGAACAAGGTGTCAGAGACTAGTCACAACATGGACAAGGTGTAGACAAATTAGTATTACAGTCTAGTCACAACATGGACAAGGTGTAGACAAATTGGTATTAGAGTCTAGTCACAACATGGACAAGGTGTAGACAAATTAGTATTAGAGTCTAGTCACAACATGGACAAGGTGTAGACAAATTTGTATTAGAGTCTAGTCACAACATGGACAAGGTGTAGACAAATTTGTATAAGAGTCTAGTCACAACATCAACAAGGTGTAGACAAATTAGAATTAGAGTCTAGTCACAACATGGAAAGGTGTAGATACATTAGTATCAGAGACTAGACACAACATGGACAAGGTGTAGACAAATTAGTATCAGAGTCTAGTCACAGCATTGACATAGTGTAGACAAATTGGTACCAGAGTCTAGTCACAACATGGACAATGTGTAGACAAATTGATATCAGAGTCTAGTCACAATATAGACAAAGTGTAGACAAATTGGTATCAGAGTTTAGTCACAACATAGACAAGGTATAGACAAATTGGTATCAGAGTCTAGTCACAACATGGACAAGATGTAGACAAATTAGTATCAGGGTCTATTCACAACATTGACTAGGTGTAGACAAATTAGTATCAGAGTCTAGTCAGAACATGGACAAGGTGTAGACAAATTATTATCAGAGTCTAGTCACAACATGGATTAGGTGTAGAAAAATTAATATCAGAGTCTAGTCACAACATGGACAAGGTGTCAGAGACTCGGTATAAAATAGACAAATGTGTAGCAGCAGTGGCAGCGGTAGTGGTAGTAGTAGAAGTAGTAGTAGTAGTAGTAGTAGTAGTAATAGTAGTTGTAGTAGTAGTAGTAGTCTCAGTCAGTCATAGCTGCCTATAAATTTTGCAGTGCCCCTAGGAAATTGTTATTTTTGCTTTCCATTCGCCGTGTATTTACATTTCCCATGAATCTCTCTGATTGTTGAGTTAGAAACAGCAGTTATCATTTATTTGTCCTTCCGGTCTCCTCTCATTTCAGATATTCATGCCATACTTTATCACTGACGACTTCCGGTTACTGTCGTCGTCTCTTGTTGCTCAGATTCCCCGTCTATTGGAACTTATTCCCGTCTTGATGAACCAACTCATAGCCCGTTTTAGTCATATCTATTTGAGGGGGGTTAGACACATTTCACTCTTTTCTTTAATCACTGGCCTCCACTTTCACTTTCATATCTCCCTGGTTTCTTCCCTCTTGCAACCCCTGCCCCCACCTTCCTTATAGAATCCCTCATTTCATTCATCCTCAGGGGACCCTTACTTTATTTGGTTCTTTTTTGGCTCTTGAGATCCTAAATGGCCTGTTGGCCCACATATCATTTCACCAACAGACAATTTGGTCCTGGTCACTTCCTCTTTCCGGTCATTCAACCAATAGGTGTCGACCTCTTCACATGTCAATATTTGTTGTCTTGTACCCATTGTTGAAACGTCGTAGTCTATCTCGTCTCTATTCAGGTTTAGCAGATTAATACCATTCATGTTGATTTGATATATAACTTAGTTTTCAGGTTGTCGTAGAATGATTTCACAATTAATGAAACAAGACGGACAACTCTGTCTATACTTTACCTGAATCCCAACAGAGTAGTGGGACTTTTTCTCAAAATCAAGGACCTTTGCCAAGGTCAGACGACCTGTGGAGGGGTCAAGGCTGAACGTGTTGTTGGGGTTTCCATCTGTTGTGAAATCGTAGACGAGGGATGGATTCAGGTCTACGTCATTTGCTGTTGCCATGGCAACCACGTAACCAACCTCGCAGTCTGTGAGAAGTAACGGAAACATCAGATAAAGATGGAGATGATGAAAGTGATAGATGTTGATAACATTTAGTACCAACACACCGTGATATGCCTAAACTCATCAGTTATATACATCAACAACAGGATCAAGATGTCAACTGTTCTTTCTTGATGTCATTACCTTATCTAGGTCTGCCCTACATGCCTTTTGGATGCTGGGTGACCACCATCATCATCATTATCATAACGTCGTATGTGTTTTACAGAACGTTACATTCACCACAGCCCGTCTGAAAGAATCTCTGTCTCTAGCCAGATCTCCCACACAACGTTACATTCACCACAGCCGTCTGAAAGAATCTCTGTCTCTAGCCAGATCTCCCACAGAACGTTACATTCATCACAGCCCGTGTGAAAGAATCTCTGTCTCTAGCCAGATCTCCCACAGAACGTTACATTCACCACAGTCCGTCTGAAAGAATCTCTGTCTCTAGCCAGATCTCCCACAGAACGTTACATTCATCACAGCCCGTGTGAAAGAATCTCTGTCTCTAGCCAGATCTCCCACAGAACGTTACATTCATCACAGCCCGTGTGAAAGAATCTCTGTCTCTAGCCAGATCTCCCACAGAACGTTACATTCACCACAGCCCGTCTGAAAGAATCTCTAGCCAGATCTCCCACCGAACGTTACATTCACCACAGCCCGTCTGAAAGAATCTCTAGCCAGATCTCCCACAGAACGTTACATTCACCACAGCCCGTCTGAAAGAATCTCTAGCCAGATCTCCCACAGAACGTTACATTCACCACAGCCCGTCTGAAAGAACCTCTAGCCAGATCTCCCACAGAACGTTACATTCACCACAGCCCGTCTGAAAGAATCTCTAGCCAGATCTCCCACAGAACGTTACATTCACCACAGCCCGTCTGAAAGAATCTTTAGCCAGATCTCCCACAGAACGTTACATTCACCACAGCCCGTCTGAAAGAATCTCTAGCCAGATCTCCCACAGAACGTTACATTCACCACAGCCCGTCTGAAAGCATCTCTGTCTCTAGCCAGATCTCCCACAGAACGTTACATTCATCACAGCCCGTGTGAAAGAATCTCTGTCTCTAGCCAGATCTCCCACAGAACGTTACATTCATCACAGCCCGTGTGAAAGAATCTCTGTCTCTAGCCAGATCTCCCACAGAACGTTACATTCACCACAGCCCGTCTGAAAGAATCTCTAGCCAGATCTCCCACAGAACGTTACATTCACCACAGCCCGTCTGAAAGAATCTTTAGCCAGATCTCCCACAGAACGTTACATTCACCACAGCCCGTCTGAAAGAATCTTTAGCCAGATCTCCCACAGAACGTTACATTCACCACAGCCCGTCTGAAAGAATCTCTAGCCAGATCTCCCACAGAACGTTACATTCACCACAGCCCGTCTGAAAGAATCTCTAGCCAGATCTCCCACAGAACGTTACATTCACCACAGCCCGTCTGAAGAATCTCTAGCAGATCTCCCACAGAACGTTACATTCACCACAGCCCGTCTGAAAGAATCTCTAGCCAGATCTCCCACAGAACGTTACATTCACCACAGCCCGTCTGAAAGAATCTCTAGCCAGATCTCCCACAGAACGTTACATTCACCACAGCCCGTCTGAAAGAATCTCTAGCCAGATCTCCCACAGAACGTTACATTCACCACAGCCCGTCTGAAAGAATCTCTAGCCAGATCTCCCACAGAACGTTTACATTCACCACAGCCCGTCTGAAAGAATCTCTAGCCAGATCTCCCACAGAACGTTACATTGACCACAGCCCGTCTGAAAGAATCTCTAGCCAGATCTCCCACAGAACGTTACATTCACCACAGCCCGTCTGAAAGAATCTCTAGCCAGATCTCCCACAAACGTACATTCATCACAGCCCGTCTGAAAGAATCTCTGTCTCTAGCCAGATCTCCCACAGAACGTTACATTCACCACAGCCCGTCTGAAGGAATCTCTAGCCAGATCTCCCACAGAACGTTTACATTCACCACAGCCCGTCTGAAAGAATCTCTAGCCAGATCTCCCACAGAACGTTACATTCACCACAGCCCGTCTGAAAGAATCTCTAGCCAGATCTCCCACAGAACGTTACATTCACCACAGCCCGTCTGAAAGAATCTCTAGCCAGATCTCCCACAGAACGTTACATTCACCACAGCCCGTCTGAAAGAATCTCTAGCCAGAATCTCCCACAGAACGTTACATTCACCACAGCCCGTCTGAAAGAATCTCTAGCCAGATCTC
>JAVIAB010000102.1:39557148-39607148 GCA_032433765.1 Megaustenia siamemsis
CCCTAAAAATCTCATTTTCCAAAATTCTTATCTTTCAAATAACTTCGACAATTATATTAGTTCACAATTCTATACATTTCTTATTTCTGTTCTCTAGAATTCTTTCTTTCTATTTATCAACTAAAATTATTATTAAATATCAACTTTGACAGCTCATCCTGGGGTTGAAAATCGTTATCCTGACGTTGTGCTGCCATTGCAGACCTGGACCCTTGAAGCATGAACAATAAGAAAAGTAACCACTACCAGATGAAATGTGTCAGGAGAATGGCAGGAGACAGCTTGAGAGTTAAGATAATAAATGAAGAACTGAGGACAAAACTAGGAATAACCACCGTCATAGAATATATAAAGAAACAACAGATAAAATGATTTAATTACGTGACAAGAAGAACGATCAAAACACAAAACAACAAGCCTTCAATAAATGTTGTTTGCTTCATTTGTTGCTTCTTTGTCTGGTTTAATCAAATAATTTTTTTCAATTTGATTTTTCTTCATCTTGCAGACATTTTGATGTTAAAAATCAATCAATAAAACATCAAATTATTTACAAATATGATTTTTTGCTAATTTCATTTTATGATTTTTGATGAATTCTGAGCGTTTGAATTCCATTTTGTTTTCGCTGCTACAAAATTATTTTAGCAAAATGAAAATTTCATCAATTATCTGCCATAAATATTCAAATATCCCATAATTTTTAATCTTAAACAAGAAATTGTGCATTTTTTGGTTGATTTTTATATTTCAAGACTTCAGACCTTCTCAAAAATATCATTTCGTAATATTATTAGCTCATGAAATGGTCTTCTTTTTTGTCGGTGTATTTAATTATAACTGGGTTACATTGATTGACGGTTTGATACTTGTGTTGTTAGCTGGGAACGTTATAGTTGTGTTTAGCTGGGAACGTTATAGTTGTGTTGTTAGCTGGGAACGTTATAGTTGTGTTGTTAGCTGGGAACGTTATAGTTGTGTTGTTAGCTGGGAACGTTATAGTTGTGTTGTTAGCTGGGAACGTTATAGTTGTGTTGTTAGCTGGGAAAGTTATAGTTGTGTTGTTAGCTGGGAACGCGTTATAGTTGTGTTGTTAGCTGGGAACGTTATAGTTGTGTTGTTAGCTGGGAACGTTATAGTTGTGTTGTTAGCTGGGAATGTTATAGTTGTGTTGTTAGCTGGGAACGTTACACTTGTGTTGTTAGCTGAGAACGTTATAGTTGTGTTGTTAGCTGGGAACGTTATACTTGTGTTGTTAGCTGAGAACGTTATAGTTGTGTTGTTAGCTGGGAACGTTATAGTTGTGTTGTTAGCTGGGAATGTTATAGTTGTGTTGTTAGCTGGGAACGTTATACTTGTGTTGTTAGCTGAGAACGTTATAGTTGTGTTGTTAGCTGGGAACGTTATAGTTGTGTTGTTAGCTGAGAACGTTATAGTTGTGTTGTTAGCTGGGAAAGTTATAGTTGTGTTGTTAGCTGGGAAAGTTATAGTTGTGTTGTTAGCTGGGAACGTTATAGTTGTGTTGTTAGCTAGCTAGAAACGTTACAATTATGTTGCTTTATTTCACAGACAGGAGAGAGATAACAAGCAACTAATTGATGATACCTTCTTGTACATCTAAGTCCTCTTCCACTGAACTCAGATCGGAGAATAGGGCACTCACATGAGATCTCTACCCATCATATGACACTTACAAGAGATCTCCACACATCATATGACACTCACATGAAATCTCTATCAATCATATGACACTTACAAGAGATCTCCACACATCATATGACACTCACATGAAATCTCTACCAATCATATGACACTTACAAGAGATCTCCACACATCATATGACACTCACATGAAATCTCTATCAATCATATGACACTTACAAGAGATCTCCACACATCATATGACACTCACATGAAATCTCTATCAATCATATGACACTTACAAGAGATCTCCACACATCATATGACACTCACATGAAATCTCTATCAATCATATGACACTTACAAGAGATCTCCACACATCATATGACACTCACATGAGATCTCTACCAATCATATGACACTTACAAGAGATCTCCACACATCGTATGACACTCACATGAAATCTCTACCAATCATATGACACTTACAAGAGATCTCCACACATCATATGACACTCACATGAGATTTCTACCAATCATATGACACTCACATGAAATCTCTACCAATCATATGACACTTACAAGAGATCTCCACACATCATATGACACTCACATGAAATCTCTACCAATCATATGACACTTACAAGAGATCTCCACACATCATATGACACTCACATGAGATCTCTACCAATCATATGACACTTACAAGAGATCTCCACACATCATATGACACTTACAGGAGATCTCCACACATCATATGACACTCACATGAGATCTCTACCAATCATATGACACTTCCAAGAGATCTCCACACATCATATGACACTCACATGAGATCTCTACCAATCATATGACACTTACAAGAGATCTCCACACATCATATGACACTTACAAGAGATATCCACACATCATATGACACTCACATGAGATCTCTACCAATCATATGACACTCACATGAGATCTCTACCAATCATATGACACTCACATGAGATCTCTACCAATCATATGACACTTACAAGAGATCTCCACACATCATATGACACTCACATGAGATCTCTACCAATCATATGACACTTACAAGAGATCTCCACACATCATATGACACTCACATGAGATCTCTACCAATCATATGACACTTACAAGAGATCTCCACACATCATATGACACTCACATGAAATCTCTACACATCATATGACACTCACATGAAATGTCCACACATCATATGACACTCACATGAGATCTCCACACATCATATGGCACTCACATGAGATCTCCACGCATCATATGACACTCACATGAGATCTCCACACATCATATGACACTCACATGAAATCTCTACCAATCATATGACACTTACAAGAGATCTCCACACATCATATGACACTCACATGAGATCTCCACGCATCATATGACACTCACATGAGATCTCCACACATCATATGACACTCACGTGAGACCTCCACGCATCATATGACACTTACAAGTGATCTCCACGCATCATATGACACTTACAAGAGATCTCCACACATCATCTCTGTTGATGTCATCACTGTTGATGTCATCTCTGTTGATGTCATCTCTGTTGATGTCAACTCTGTTGATGTCATCTCTATTGATGTCATCTCTGTTGATGTCAACTCTGTTGATGTCATTTCTGTTGATGTCATCTCTATTGATGTCATCTCTATTGATGTCATCTCTATTGATGTCATCTCTGTTGATGTCATCTCTATTGATGTCATCTCTATTGATGTCATCTCTATTGATGTCATCTCTGTTGATGTCATCTCTGTTTATGTCATCTCTATTGATGTTATCTCTGTTGATGTCAACTCTGTTGATGTCATCTCTGTTGATGTCATCTCTATTGATGTCATCTCTATTGATGTCATCTCTATTGATGTCATCACTGTTGATGTAATTTCTGTTGTTGTCATCACTGTTGATGTCATCTCTATTGATGTCATCTCTATTGATGTCATCACTGTTGATGTCATCTCTGTTGTTGTCATCACTGTTGATGTCATCTCTATTGATGTCATCTCTGTTGATGTCATCTCTGTTGATGTCATATCTGTTAATGTCATCTCTGTGGATGTCATATCTGTTAATGTCATCTCTGTTGATGTCATCTCTGTTGATGAATGAAAGACCGCGCCTACCTACAGAAGGTAAGGACAAACCACTGATGCCCAGACACCGGCAGCAAATGCTGGACAATAGCAACCGTCTGTAGAGGAGAGGACGTTGTTAACTTAACTTTTATATCACAGATTTCTAGATCATTGGCGCATCACTCTGATCGTCGACTGGCCAACCAAGGAACCCAACCAACCAATCAACGAACCAACCATCCAATCCACCAACCAATCAAGCAATGAACGAACCAACCAACCAGTCAAAGCACCAACCAACCAACGAACCCACCGACCAAACAAAAAGACAACTATCTAACTTGTGACCAATAAAACAAACGAAGAGATTCATAAACTGAACGTTCGTGACTGAAGTCAAGGTGGGAGATGCCTGACCGCAGCGCTACACAAGTACTCAAAGAAGACTTGTCAACCAACACAACACGGATGACGTTAGTTGCTACACATTGATGGATGTACTAAAGATGCGATCTGAGCTCTCATGGACTTGTTCGATTTGTAATGAGGATGACCTGCCGACTAAACTAAACTAAACTAAACTAAACTAAACTAAACTAAACTAAAACTAAAACTAAACTAAACTAAACTGAAACTAAACTAAACTAAACTAAACTAAACTAAACTAAACTAAACTAAACTAAACTAAACTAACTAAACTAAAACTAAACTAAACTAAACTAAACTAAACTAAACTAAACTAAACTAAACTAAACTAAACTAAAACTAAAACTAAACTAAAACTAAAACTAAAAACTATACCAAACTAAACTAAACTAAACTAAACTAAACTAAAACTAAACTAAACTAAACTAAACTAAACTAAACTAAACTAAACTAAACTAAACTAAACTAAACTAAACTAACTCTTTCTGTACGTTTCGCCGCACAGTGCGTCACTCTCAATGTGATTAGTGTAAACCGTCATCAAACCATATTCTTTTTACATATCTTGTATCATCTTGATATTGGTGAAATATAATACCTTGTTCAATTATCTAAACATTCATAAATATTAATATGTTAGATAAATATAAATACGTACATTTATTCTTCAAACCATAAAAAAATTGTCTCTGAAATTATTTTTCCGGGACATTGATAAAAGCTTCCGTATGAAAAGAGCTAAACTAAACTAAAAAAACTAACTAAAACTAAACTAAACTAAACTAAACTAAACTAAACTAAACTAAACTATACTAAAAATAAACTAAACTAAACTAAACTAAACTAAACTAAACTAAACTAAACTATACTAACTAAACTAAACTAAACTAAACTAAACTATACTAAAAATAAACTAAACTAAACTAAAACAAACTAAACCAAACCAAACTAAACTAAAACAAACTAAAATAAACTAAAATAAACTAAACCAAACCAAACCAAACTAAACTAAAATAAACTAAACTAAAAACTAAACTAAAAACTAAACTAAAAACTAAACTAAAAACTAAACTAAACTAAACTAAACTAAACACAACAAACCAAACTAACTAAACTAAACTAAAACTAAACTAAACTAAAAAGTAAACTAAAAACTAAACTAAACTAACTATACTAACTAAACTAAAAACTAACTAAAACTAAACTAAAAACTAAACTAAAAACTAAACTAAAACTAAACTAAAAACTAAACCAAAAACTAAACTAAAACTAAACTAAACTAAAGTTAACCAAAAACTAAACTAAAAACTAAACTAAACTAAAGTTAACCAAAAACTAAACTAAAAACTAAACTAAACTAAAGTTAACCAAAAACTAAACTAAAAACTAAATTAAACTAAAGTTAACCAAAAACTAAACTAAAACTAAACTAAACTAATGTTAACCAAAACTAAACTAAAAACTAAACTAAACTAAAGTAAACTAAAAACTAAACTAAAATTAAACTAAAAACTAAACTAAAGTAAACTAAAAATTAAACACTCAATCTCAGAGTATTGAACCAAAGACTCTGTTTTCTCTCGACGCTGGAAGGCAGGTGGTGTTCAGAAATCTCAAGTGACTAAATCATCTTATCGTCTGAGAAGAAAGTCACCTGACTAAGTAAAGTCTGCACACAAGCTCGATAGGAGATTGCGAACATCGAGATGTACTCGCCATGTGGTAGACAAACATGGACATCTACTCACAATGTGGTAGACAAACATGGACATGTACTCACAATGTGGTAGACAAACATGGACATCTACTCACCATGTGGTAGACAACATGGACATGTACTCACCATGTGGTAGACAAACATGGAAATCTACTCACCATGTGGTAGAAAAACATGGACATGTACTCACAGTGTATTAGACAAACATGGACATGTACTCACCACAAGAATACAATCCCCGACTCTCCTATTCTCCGCGACTTTGATGCTGTAGAAGCTGGTCTCAAACTCCGGAGCCTTGTCGTTGATGTTCTGGACGGTGATCACCACCTGGGAACTACCAATCTGTGGCGGATCACCGCCGTCCGCTGCTACAATCACCAACAGAGGCTGCGGGTTCACGTTGCAGTCCAGCACCGCGGTTGTTGGTGATAATGCCTGTGTGAGAATCCACAGCAAACCAGCCCATGTTTTGGGAACCGTTGTCGATGTGGTATGTGATTTGTGCGTTGGCACCGAAGTCAGCATCAACGGCAGCCACACGGACAACCTCGGAGCCAACCTCAGCTGTCTCCTCGACGTTTGCTAAATATTCCTGCTTCTCAAATATCGGCGGATTATCGTTGACGTCTTCAATAACGACCTTGAAGACCTTGTTGGCTCGAAGAGGTTTCCGGTTGTCCACGAACTGAAGGGTCATCTCAAACTCGGAAATCTTTTCCCGGTCCAGCTGCGAGCTAACGTACAGCCCCAGATACTCTCCAGCCTTCAATGTGAAAAAACCTTCGCTTCTGTACAGGAAAACATCCACGTCGGAGGTAACGGACACAGCCGAACCGTCATCCACAGCAATAACTGCAATAAGAGCTCCAACGGAAGTGTTTTCTGGGACCAGGCCTCCTCTGAATGCCGACTGGAAGTGAAGGCTTATATTCGCTGCGTGCTCTCTCATATTCTCCACAATAACATCCAGAGCTGCAGTTCCCATCTGGGGCGTGATCCCACTGTCCCGTGCCTGGAGCGTTAACGAAAACCTATCCCGAGTTTCAAAATCTAACGGTTTGTTAACTCTTACCCACCCAGTTGATACACTGATAGTAAAGTAAGTCTCCGGGTCGGATCTCCGATCGATGGAGTAGACGATCCGGCTGTTGTCTCCAGAGTCTGTGTCTGTGGCATGGACCTGCAGGATTAAAGTCCCCACGGGAATATTCTCTGGAACCCTAGCCGAGTATTTGCTCATGTTGAAGATTGGTTCATTATCGTTCTGGTCTATAACATTGACCGTCACCTTCATCTCTGAGGACCTGCCTCCCCCGTCCGTGGCCCGCACCACCAGATGGTAGACCTTGCTCCGCTCGTAATCAAGCTGATAGTTGACCACAAGGTCCAACATTTTATCCGTGCTGCTGTTATTTTTTATCTGAAGGTTAAATTCATTTCTTCATTTCCGGAGATAATTTCAACTTTTTGAGTTGTGTTCTGCCCTAAGTCTTCGTCCCGGACACTCCCGAGGGGGATTTTGTGATCCCTAGGAGCGGATTCTGGACGCTGGCGTTGATGAGGCTGTGCAGGAAGGATGGGGTGTTGTCGTTGATATCCAGAACTCGAACATCGATAATGAGAAGCTTCGGACTGTGGAATGAGGTGCTGATGATGATGCTGTGGCGGTCTTGCTGCTCCCTGTCCAGCTTCCCTCTGGTGGTAATCCTGCCCGTGGACAGGTCAACGCTGAAGCCACTCGCGGTTCTGTTATCTGTCGCTTGTGATATCCACCTCGCGAATGGGGGCTTGAACTGTTCCCCTTTCACTTCTCCGACTAAAGTCCCTATCGGGGCATTTTCCGTCACAAAAAGGCTGAGGCTGTACTGCTGCAAGCTGCCCTGGTGCCCCCCTGTAACGGTCACAACAAGCACGAGCACTGACAGCAAGCAGGCAGATGCCCAAGATTTGTAGCTGAGCTGTCTTGCTGAAAGCAACATTACTTTTCTCATTGTGCATGCACTGGCCACATCTCAGATGGGACTCGCTGAAACAAGCAACACTGTGATGGCAGCACTTCCCGAGCAAGTACTCGTGTCTGTGGGCACCCTCATGCTGCGAGTTGCTGCCAGCAAACATGAGTACAATCTGAAAGGAAACACAAGTTACCACTCTAAGATCCAGCTCTGGTTTTATTGTTTACAGATTTATCTAACATTACATGAGGTGAACAGATTTATATAACATTACATGAGCTGAACAGATTCATATAACATTACACAAGGTGAACAGATGTAACATTTTCCGCCATGATTTCCTTGCTGCTTAGATTCAGTGAGAACAGTGAGCCCCACCAAATGTCCAACACCCATTATCTGGTGAGCAACACATTGTTGAGTACATCAGGCAGCACTCACAAGTGCCATCACACTCTCCTGATACATCAGGCAGCACTCACAAGTGCCATCACACTCTCCTGATACATCAGGCAGCACTTACAAGTGCCATCACACTCTCCTGATACATCAGGCACCACTCACAAGTGCCATCACACTCTCCTGATACATCAGGCAGCACTCACAAGTGCCATCACACTCTCCTGATACATCAGGCAGCACTCACAAGTGCCATCACACTCTCCTGATACATCAGGCAGCACTCACAAGTGCCATCACACTCTCCTGATACATCAGTCACCACTCACAAGTGCCATCACACTCTCCTGATACATCAGGCAGCACTCACAAGTGCCATCACACTCTCCTGATACATCAGTCACCAC
The DNA here is from genome assembly GCA_032433765.1 of Megaustenia siamemsis. Lineage (NCBI taxonomy): Eukaryota > Metazoa > Mollusca > Gastropoda > Stylommatophora > Ariophantidae > Megaustenia > Megaustenia siamemsis. The sequence goes on from JAVIAB010000102.1 coordinate 39,565,809, forward strand.
TCACAAGTGCCATCTCACTCTCCTGATACATCAGTCACCACTCACAAGTGCCATCGCATTCTCCTGATATATCAGTCACCACTCACAAGTGCCATCACATTCTCCTGATACATCAGGCACCACTCACAAGTGCCATCACATTCTCTTGATACATCAGGCACCACTCACAAGTGCCATCACACACTCCTGATATATCAGGCAGCACTCACAAGTGCCATCACACTCTCCTCATACATCAGGCAGCACTCACAAGTGCCATCACATTCTCCTGATACATCAGGCAGCACTCACAAGTGCCATCACACTCTCCTCATACATCAGGCAGCACTCACAAGTGCCATCACACTCTCCTGATATATCAGGCAGCACTCGCAAGTGCCATCACACTCTCCTGATATATCAGGTAACACTCACAAGTGCCATCACACTCTCCTGATACATCAGACACCACTCACAAGTGCCATCACACTCTCCTGATACATCAGACACCACTCACAAGTGTCATCACACTCTCCTGATACATCAGGCAGCACTCACAAGTGCCATCACACTCTCCTGATACATCAGACGCCACTCACAAGTGCCATTACACTCTCCTGATACATCAGACACCACTCACAAGTGCCATCACACTCTCCTGATACATCAGGCAGCACTCACAAGTGCCATCACACTCTCCTGATACATCAGGCAGCACTCACAAGTGCCATCACACTCTCCTGATACATCAGACACCATTCACAAGTGCCATCACACTCTCCTGATACATCAGGCACCACTCACAAGTGCCATCACACTCTCCTGATACATCAGGCTGCACTCACAAGTGCCATCACACTCTCCTGATACATCAGGCACCACTCACAAGTGCCATCACATTCTCCTAATACATCAGACACCACTCACAAGTGCCATCACACTCTCCTGATACATCAGGCACCACTCACAAGTGCCATCACACTCTCCTGATACATCAGGCACCACTCACAAGTGCCATCACACTCTCCTGATACATCAGGCACCACTCACAAGTGCCATCCCACTCTCCTGATACATCAGGCACCACTCACAAGTGCCATCACACTCTCCTGATATATCAGGCAGCACTCACAAGTGTCACCACACTCTCCTGATACATCAGGCACCACTCACAAGTGCCATCACACTCTCCTGATATAAGTGTATAGGGCACAGCAGTTGGGTGTACTCTCAAAGTGGCAGTTTAATTATAACCTTGAAAATGTTGGAACGTTCATGAATGAAGGTCAACCTAGAATATTCTCCACATTCTTAAAGTGGATATTATATTAAAGTGGTTCCAATTTGTGACTGCAGACAATTTTAGTTACAATAAATATTTATGTGTGAATGATGTTTAAATAATTCATGATGGATTGATTGAAGATTAATTAATTGATTCATTAATACATTGATTTGATAGATGTTTTAATTAATTGATTGATGATGGATTGTTTGATTGATTGATTGATTGATGGATGGGTAAATTCATTGATTGATTGATTTTTATGAGTGATTAATTGATTGATGATTGATTGAGTGAAGAAAGTGATTGATGGGTTGATTGATTAGTGGATTGATAGATGTATTGATTGACTGATGGATGAATTTTAGATTAATTGATTATTTGATTAATTTATAGATTGATTAATTAATAGATATTAATTGATAGATTGATTCATTGAATGATGGATGGATGGACGGATTTATTGATTAAATGATTAATTAATTGATTAACCTTTTAGGCCGAATGCTGCGCACAGGGCACATTTCATAGTTTCCCATGTCTGAAACGCAGCTAATTGGTGTTTGTATCAACAAGATGAAAGACTGTCAAATCTGAGAGTCTCGGGCGATGCAATAATCAGTTTATAACCACAAAGAACATGTAAGAAGACACCCCTTCATCTAATCAGTTTGAATGTAGACAAGAAGTAGTCTGTGTTTAACTGGCAAGGGACAAATGAGGAAATGAACTAAATTTTCAATGACAAACTGCTGTGAAAGACGAGAAATGAGCCAGATAGTTTGAAAACGAAAGTAAATGACCAGGAGGTCATACTGCCACCGCCACCTGTTAACGATTCCCATTGAAATAGTCTGCTGGACCTACAAGTCCTGCCAGGAAACGACTGAGATAATGTAGCGAATATGTGGGAGGTCCAGCCAGGTCTGGAATTAAGCATCTATCTATCTATCTATCTATCTATCTATCTATCTATCTATCTATCTATCTATCTATCTATCTATCTATCTATCTATCTATCTATCTATCTATCTATCTATCTATCTATCTATCTATCTATCTATCTATCTATCTATCCATCTATCCATCTATCCATCCATCCATCCATCCATCCATCCCATCCATCCATCCATCCATCCATCTATCTATCTATCTATCTATCTATCTATCTATCTATCTATCTATCTATCTATCTATCTATCTATCTATCTATCTATCTATCTATCTGTCTGTCTGTCTGTCTGTCTGTCTGTCTGTCTGTCTGTCTGTCTATCTATCTATCTATCTTTCGTTCGCTCGAAGTATTGTCTATATCAGCAATGTCGTTTCATGTATAAATGTTACTGTCTTTTGTAATTCTTGCAGTGGCCCATATAGTTTTGTCTGTAGTGTTGTATCTATGGGCCAATGGATCGGTGAATCAGAAATATCCAAACCCTACTCCACCTCTTCGCAGTGCCTCAGACTAATCTGTCTAGTCTGGCTAAGTGACTTTAGATCCAAGAGGAAAGGCAATCCCGGTACTCAAAAATGCAGCACGGAAGTCGGATGTTTTGGGCCGAAAGGCACAAATAAACCACAAGACAGCGCATGAACGCCTACTTAACGACCTTCCAAGGGCGGATGACGAAGCGGACGATCCATTCCTTTAGCACTCATCATGGGAACGACAGAAGGAAATAAATCATTCAAACTTTCTTCTTCTATCTTTCCTCGCTCCAACACTCAACCATGACAGGACAGATAATCAGAGGACTGGCCACGGACACCACCACGCTTGTGTCTGTCCCTTACGGTCTGATGTTGTTGTTGCTTAACATCTGCAGTGGCATGGCTTTGTTTGTTTCTGTCTCGTCACGTGATTAAACCATTTAATTTGTCGTATGTTCATATGGTCATCCACATATAGGACATAGAGACTAAAATGAACATTTATAAGAGACGAAAAATTGGCAGGCATGAGCTTATATGACGTCACGCAGAGCTTTAAAGATCAAGATCCTAAAATATTCAACTTCAGGAAAGTTCATTTTGTTAATGAATTGCTTACTTTTAACTTGGTATCTGACTTAGTTCCTACCATTTTATTAATGAATTGCTTACTTTTAACTTGGTATCTGACTTAGTTCCTACCATTTATTAATGAATTGCTTACTTTTAACTTGGTATCTGACTTAGTTCCTACCATTTTATTAATGAATTGCTTACTTTTAACTTGGTATCTGACTTAGTTCCTACCATTTTATTAATGAATTGCTTACTTTTAACTTGGTATCTGACTTAGTTCCTACCATTTTATTAATGAATTGCTTACTTTTAACTTGGTATCTGACTTAGTTCCTACCATTTTATTAATGAATTGCTTACTTTTAACTTGGTATCTGACTTAGTTCCTACCATTTTATTAATGAATTGCTTACTTTTAACTTGGTATCTGACTTAGTTCCTACCATTTTATTAATGAATTGCTTACTTTTAACTTGTTATCTGACTTAGTTCCTACCATTTTATTAATGAATTGCTTACTTTTAACTTGGTATCTGACTTAGTTCCTACCATTTTATTAATGAATTGCTTACTTTTAACTTGGTATCCGACTTAGTTCCTACCATGCGCATGACACATTTCTTATGGATGTCTTGATATTTGTAATCGCTCTAAAAGATGACACCAACGATTAATTTGCAAATTTGGGATGAAGCTTGAGTTGAACATTGCCCGTGCTGCCTCAGGTATTATTTTGTTGATTGATTGACATTGTGACATTGTGACATTTGACATCTGACAGCACTTTTGGTATCAAGATTTTGTTGAAGATAGTTCGTCATTAATCAAAAGTGATTTTTGTGTTGACAAAAGTGATTTCTGTGTTGACAAAAGTGATTTATGTATTGACAAAAGTGATTTATGTATTGACAAATGTGATTTATGTACTGACAAAAGTGATTTCTATGTTGCAAAAGTGATTTCTGTGTTGACAAAAGTGATTTATGTATTGACAAAAGTGATTTCTGTGTTGACAAGAGTGATTTATGTATTGACAAAAGTGATTTCTGTGTTGACAAAAGTGATTTATGTATTGACAAAAGTGATTTATGTATTGACAAATGTGATTTATGTATTGACAAAAGTGATTTATGTATTGACAAAAGTGATTTATGTATTGACAAAAGTGATTTATGTATTGACAAAAGTGATTTATGTATTGACAAATGTGATTTATATACTGAAAAAAGTGATTTCTATGTTGACAACAGTGATTTATGTATTGACAAAAGTGATTTATGTATTGACAAATGTGATTTATGTACTGACAAAAGTGATTTCTATGTTGACAAAAGTGATTTCTGTGTTAACAAAAGTGATTTCTCTGTTGACAAAAGTGATTTCTGTGTTGACAAAAGTGATTTCTATGTTGACAAAAGTGATTTCTGTGTTGACAAAAGTGATTTCTGTGTTAACAAAAGTGATTTCTCTGTTGACAAAAGTGATTTCTGTGTTGACAAAAATGATTTCTATGTTGATAAAAGTGATTTCTGTGTTGACAAAAGTGATTTCTGTGTTGACAAAAGTGATTTCTGTGTTGACAAAAGTGATTTCTATGTTGACAAAAGTGATTTCTGTGTTAACAAAAGTGATTTCTGTGTTGACAAAAGTGATTTCTGTGTTGACAAAAGTGATTTCTGTGTTAACAAAAGTGATTTCTCTGTTGACAAAAGTGATTTCTGTGTTGACAAAAATGATTTCTATGTTGATAAAAGTGATTTCTGTGTTGACAAAAGTGATTTCTGTGTTGACAAAAGTGATTTCTGTGTTGACAAAAGTGATTTCTGTGTTAACAAAAGTGATTTCTCTGTTGACAAAAGTGATTTCTGTGTTGACAAAAATGATTTATGTATTGACAAAAGTGATTTCTGTGTTGACAAAAGTGATTTCTGTGTTAACAAAAGTGATTTCTGTGTTAACAAAAGTGATTTCTCTGTTGACAAAAGTGATTTCTGTGTTGACAAAAGTGATTTCTGTGTTGACAAAAGTGATTTCTGTGTTGACAAAAGTGATTTCTGTGTTAACAAAAGTGATTTCTCTGTTGACAAAAGTGATTTCTGTGTTGACAAAAGTGATTTCTATGTTGACAAAAGTGATTTCTGTGTTGACAAAAGTGATTTCTGTGTTAACAAAAGTTATTTCTCTGTTGACAAAAGTGATTTCTGTGTTGACAAATGTGATTTATATACTGATAAAAGTGATTTCTGTGTTGACAAAAGTGATTTCTGTGTTGACAAAAGTGATTTCTGTGTTGACAAAAGTGATTTCTGAGTTGACAAAAGTGATTTCTATGTTGACAAAAGTGATTTCTGTGTTGACAAAAGTGATTTCTGTGTTGACAAAAGTGATTTCTATGTTGATAAAAGTGATTTCTGTGTTGACAAAAGTGATTTCTGTGTTGACAAAAGTGATTTCTGTGTTGACAAAAGTGATTTCTGAGTTGACAATCAGCTGTAAATGTGTCAATAACTCAAGCAAAGAACCGTCCAAAGTAACCCAATAGTTATCTTATCGCCTAGATAGAAATCTTCTATTTCAAGTAGTTCAAATTCCATTAATTTCACATGCTATAGAACTGCGTTTACCGCATACTGAAAAGTCGCAATAATTAGAAATGAAGCTCTTTGGAGATATCAAGACAGCAAGAATGATCTTTTCTCTTTCACTGCGACTGAAACCCGCAACTGAACATGTATGTGAATCGCTATTAATGTGTAATCAGACACGTCACTTACATGCTGTTTCCGCGAAGCAACGACAGAAGACAAGTAGTTTCCGAGCACAATCTACATCGCTCATTCCATGTCGAATTTATTGAGGAAATACAGTTTGATACTAAATAGTACTTGGAGCTTACATCAAGTCCCACTGGTGATATAGAATTGCATACCAAGTCGAATTTGGATTGAGTGTAACAGTTACAAGTTGAAATTTAAACAAAATTCGAGTACAAGTCGAATTTGTTATGTACAGGCTGATTCCAAGTCGAATTTAGAACATTCAGTTTGATACTAAATCGAATTTAGAAAATATAAATTAACACCAGAATGAATTTAGAAGATATAAATTAACACCAGAATGAATTTAGAAAATATAAATTAACACCAGAATGAATTTAGAAGATATAAATTAACACCAGAATGAATTTAGAAAATATAAATTAACACCAGAATGAATTTAGAAGATATAAATTAACACCAGAATGAATTTAGAAGATATAAATTAACACCAGAATGAATTTAGAAAATATAAATTAACACTTGAATGAATTTAGAAGATATAAATTAACACCAGAATGAATTTAGAAAATATAAATTAACACCAGAATGAATTTAGAAAATATAAATTAACACTTGAATGAATTTAGAAGATATAAATTAACACCAGAATGAATTTAGAAAATATAAATTAACACCAGAATGAATTTAGAAAATATAAATTGACACTAAATAGAATTTAGAAATTATAAGATGACAATAGAATGAATTTAGAAAATATAATTTAATTACCAAGTCGAATTACTCTGCATATGCAGATTACAAAGTTGACTGAAAATGAAACTGTTGAATAAAATACAACACTGGCCATGTTGATAGCAAACCTTATCGAACTTCTATCGATTGATATCCTTTTCTCATTGTGTAAAGTTGGAACTAATCTTCAACACTGGATAATCTTTAGCTTCCGTCTCAGGTAGGATTTAACCTCAGTCAGGTTTTAGAAAACATGGAACTGGCTAATTGAGTTGGGAAGAATATTAATAGAAGCACTGGCCTCTTCATTTTAAACGTTTTGTTTTAGACCAGAAAGGTCTCGTATAGCGGTGCATATTATGGGCAATCTTTTCTTTTCTGTAAACTTCTACAAGTTAAACATGTAACAAACACAGGCTACAGATGGTTAAACATGTAACAAACACAGGCTACAGATGGTTAAACATGTAACAAACACAGGCTACAGATGGTTAAACATGTAACAAACACAGGCTACAGATGGTTAAACATGTAACAAACAGGCTACAGATGGTTAAACATATAACAAACACAGGCTACAGATGGTTAAACATGTAACAAACAGAGGCCGCAGACAGTTAAACATGTAACAAACACAGGCCACAGATAGTTAAATATGTAACAAACACAGGCTACATATAGTTAAACATGTAACAAACACAGGCCACAGAGAGTTAAATATGTAACAAACACAGACCACATATAGTTAAACATGCAACAAACACAGGCTACAGTCAACACAATATGTAACAAACATATGTCGCAGATAGTTAAACTTGTAACAAACACATGTCGCATATAGTTAAACTTGTAACAAACACATGTCGCATATAGTTAAACTTGTAACAAACACATGTCGCATGTAGTTAAACTTGTAACAAACACATGCTACAAGTATACAAAATATCACGTGGACACCATTACACACAATCCGTTGCCCAGTAACAAAGACTTGTCTATCAAAACGAAATGAAACAACATCAGCAATTTACACAAGGCTACATCAACAATCAACACGCGGCTACATCAACAATCAACACACGGCTACATTAACAATCAACACACGCCTACATCAACAATAAACGCACGGCTGCATCAACAATAAACACACGGCTACATGGACAATAAACGCACGGCTACATAGAAAATAAACACACGACTTCATCAACAATCAACACACGGCTACATCAACAATAAAGAAACGACTACATCAACAATCAATACACGATTACATAAACAATCAGCACACGACTATCAACTATCAACACACGGTTACATCAACAATCAACACACGGTTACATCAACAATAAGCAAACAGCTACATCAACAATCAACAAACGGCTACATCAACAATCAACAAACGACTACGTCAACAATCAACACACGAATGCATCAACAATCAACACACGACTACATCAACAGTCAGCACACGACTACATCAATAATCAACACACGGCCACATCAACAATCAACACACGACTAGTCAACCATCAAACATGGCTACATCAACAATCAACACACGACTGCATCGAAAACTAAAACTTGTAGTCTGGTTAGTCTCACAATTTGCACTGTCGCCCCGCAGTGTGCAGACTACGGGGTTTTATTGTATCCAATATCGCAGAAAAACACACAAACTGCAAGATTCGAATGACGACAAGTTAACGTGAGAATCGATCACCCACCCACCATCCCGTGACTGTCCCGCCCCTGCAACAACTACCGCTACTAAACAAACAAGATAACATCAGGCACAATTCCACTGTTTACATAAACATATCCCAGCGTGAATATTGCACAGTTTATAACTAATTCATGGACGTGTTTCCACGATGAGAGAGCTATGTAAATAGCGTTCTCACAAGTTCACAGTTTGCTCACAACATCCCGCGGTAAATAAAAGTAAACCTTGAAGATATTGCGACTGAATCGTCACGAAACTAACTTTACTCACTGTAGAAACAATACTTGAACACATAAGTACCTGGATGAAGTAAAACACTGCGGCCCCAGGACGTCAATGGGGTGCCGCCAGTACTTCTGTTTAGCTCGTCTCTTCATCCACTGACGGGTTGTTGTGTAAAGGTTTTTCTGGCCATTTGCGCACTCGTCTCTCGCGGCACCCTCGACGGGTAGCTCGCTCGCTGGCCGTTTCCCTGAGGCCTACCAAGCGACGGATGCAAATCTTGCGCTTCAACACGAGATCCCCAGCATGGGAATTCCCAACTACAAGTTTGTCATTTCTTGAACTTTCAGTCTCCACTACAAGTTTGTCATTTCTTGAACTTTCAGTCTCCACTACAAGTTTGTCATTTCTTGAACTTTCAGTCCCCACTACAAGTTTGTCATTTCTTGAACTTTCAATCCCCACTACAAGTTTGTCATTTCTTGAATTTTCAGTCCTCACTACAAGTTTGTCATTTCTTCAGCTTTCAGTCCACACTACAAGTTTGTAATTTCGCCAGCTTTCAGTCCCCATACAAGTTTGTCATTTCTTGAATTTTCAGCCCCCACTACAAGTTTGTAATTTCTTCAGCTTTCAGTCCCCACTACAATTATGTCATTTCTTCAGCTTTCAGTCCCCACTACAATTATGTCATTTCTTCAGCTTTCAGCCCCCACTACAATTATGTCATTCTTCAGCTTTCAGCCCCCACTACAATTATGTCATTCTTCAGCTTTCATTCCCCACTACAATTATGTCATTCTTCAGCTTTCAGTCCCCACTACAATTATGTCATTTCTTCAGCTTTCAGTCCCCACTACAATTATGTCATTTCTTCAGCTTTCAGCCCCCACTACAATTATGTCATTCTTCAGCTTTCAGTCCCCACTACAATTATGTCATTTCTTCAGCTTTCAGGCCCCAATACAATTATGTCATTTCTTCAGCTTTCAGTCCCCACTACAATTATGTCATTTCTTCAGCTTTCAGTCCCCACTACAATTATGTCATTTCTTCAGCTTTCAGCCCCCACTACAATTATGTCATTCTTCAGCTTTCAGTCCCCACTACAATTATGTCATTTCTTCAGCTTTCAGCCCCACTACAATTATGTCATTTCTTCAGCTTTCAGTCCCCACTACAAGTTTGTTATTTCTTCAGCTTTCAGTCCCCACTACAAGTTTGTCATTTCTTCAGCTTTCAGTCCCCACTACAATTATGTCATTTCTTCAGCTTTCAGCCCCCACTACAATTATGTCATTTCTTCAGCTTTCAGCCCCCACTACAATTATGTCATTTCTTCAGCTTTCAGCCCCCACTACAATTATGTCATTTCTTCAGCTTTCAGCACCCACTACAATTATGTCATTTCTTCAGCTTTCAGTCCCCACTACAAGTTTGTCATTTCTTCAGCTTTCAGTCCCCACTACAAGTTTGTCATTTCTTCAGCTTTCAGTCCCCACTACAAGTTTGTCATTTCTTCAGCTTTCAGCCCCCACTACAATTATGTCATTTCTTCAGCTTTCAGCCCCCACTACAATTATGTCATTTCTTCAGCTTTCAGCACCCACTACAATTATGTCATTTCTTCAGCTTTCAGTCCCCACTACAATTATGTCATTTCTTCAGCTTTCAGTCCCCACTACAAGTTTGTCATTTCTTCAGCTTTCAGTCCCCACTACAAGTTTGTCATTTCTTCAGCTTTCAGTCCCCACTACAAGTTTGTCATTTCTTCAGCTTTCAGTCCCCACTACAAGTTTGTCATTTCTTCAGCTTTCAGTCCCTACTACAAGTTTGTCATTTCTTCAGCTTTCAGTCCCCACTACAAGTTTGTCATTTCTTCAGCTTTCAGTCCCCACTACAATTATGTCATTTCTTCAGCTTTCAGTCCCCACTACAATTATGTCATGTCTTCAGCTTTCAGTCCCCACTACAATTATGTCATTTCTTCAGCTTTCAGCCCCCACTACAAGTTTGTCATTTCTTCAGCTTTCAGTCCCCACTACAATTATGTCATTTCTTCAGCTTTCAGTCCCACTACAATTATGTCATTTCTTCAGCTTTCAGCCCCCACTACAATTATGTCATTTCTTCAGCTTTCAGTCCCCACTACAAGTTTGTTATTTCTTCAGCTTTCAGTCCCCAGTTTGTCATTTCTTCAGCTTTCAGTCCCCACTACAAGTTTGTTATTTCTTCAGCTTTCAGTCCCCAGTTTGTCATTTCTTCAGCTTTCAGTCCCCACTACAATTATGTCATTTCTTCAGCTTTCAGTCCCCACTACAATTATGTCATTTCTTCAGCTTTCAGCCCCCACTACAATTATGTCATTTCTTCAGCTTTCAGCCCCCACTACAAGTTTGTTATTTCTTCAGCTTTCAGTCCCCAGTTTGTCATTTCTTCAGCTTTCAGTCCCCACTACAAGTTTGTTATTTCTTCAGCTTTCAGTCCCCAGTTTGTCATTTCTTCAGCTTTCAGTCCCCACTACAAGTTTGTTATTTCTTCAGCTTTCAGTCCCCACTACAAGTTTGTTATTTCTTCAGCTTTCAGTCCCCACTACAAGTTTGTCATTTCTTCAGCTTTCAGTCCCCACTACAATTATGTCATTCTTCAGCTTTCAGTCCCCACTACAAGTTTGTCATTTCTTTAGCTTTCAGTCTCCACTACAATTATGTCATTTCTTCAGCTTTCAGTCCCCACTAAAATTATGTCATTTCTTCAGCTTTCAGTCCCCACTACAATTATGTCATTTCTTCAGCTTTCAGTCCCCACTACAATTATGTCATTTCTTCAGCTTTCAGTCCCCACTACAAGTTTGTCATTTCTTCAGCTTTCAGTCCCCACTACAATTATGTCATTTCTTCAGCTTTCAGTCCCCACTACAATTATGTCATTTCTTCAGCTTTCAGTCCCCACTACAATTATGTCATTTCTTCAGCTTTCAGTCCCCACTACAAGTTTGTCATTTCTTCAGCTTTCAGTCCCCACTACAATTATGTCATTTCTTCAGCTTTCAGTCCCCACTACAAGTTTGTTATTTCTTCAGCTTTCAGTCCCCACTACAAGTTTGTTATTTCTTCAGCTTTCAGTCCCCACTACAATTATGTCATTTCTTCAGCTTTCAGTCCCCACTACAATTATGTCATTTCTTCAGCTTTCAGTCCCCACTACAAGTTTGTTATTTCTTCAGCTTTCAGTCCCCACTACAAGTTTGTCATTTCTTGAGTTTTCAGAACAGTAAACCTCATATAAGTTGTTTGTTGTATCATGTGTTTGTTGTATGTTTTGTTAGCTGCATTTAGTGTTTGTGTTATGTTTTCTTAGTTGTATCATGTGTTTTTCTTTGTATTCTGTTAGTTGCATTTAGTGTTTTTTTTGTGTTTTGTTAGTTGTATCGTGTGTTTATTCTGTGTTTTGATAGATGTAGCAAGTGTTTAATTATGTTCTGTCAGAAGTAGCCTGTGTTTAATTATGTTCTGTCAGATGTAGCCTGTGTTTGGTTATGTTCTGTCTGATGAAGCCTGTGTTTGGTTATGTTCGTTCAGATGTAGTCTGTGTTTGGTTATGTTCTGTCGGACGTAGCCTGTGTTTGGTTATGTTCTGTCAGACGTAGCCTATGTTTGGTTATGTTCTGTCAGACGTAGCCTGTGTTTGGTTATGTTCTGTCAGATGTAGCCTGTGTTTGGTTATGTTCTGTCAGACGTAGCCTGTGTTTGGTTATGTTCTGTCTGATGAAGCCTGTGTTTGGTTATGTTCTGTCAGATGTAGCCTGTGTTTGGTTAGGTTCTGTCAGACGTAGCCTGTGGTTATGTTCTGTCAGACGTAGCCTGTGTTTGGTTATGTTCTGTCAGACGTAGCCTGTGTTTGGTTATGTTCTGTTAGACGTAGCCTATGTTTTGACAAACTTTATTAACTGTAGCTCACTGCCGTTTATAAAACCCCTGTACTAGGAATCGACAACAGCCAGCTCCCAACCGTCAGTGCTGAAGTAGATAGCCGTACTAATTGTTCATGTCATCTTTGATAGTTCTGTCATTTACGCATTGACACATGATGACGCTGATAGACACAACGGTCTAGTCATTGATACACGATGTCGCTCATAGACACGACGGTCTAATCACTGACACGCGATGTCGCTCATAGACACGACGGTCTAATCATTGACACGCGATGTCGCTCATAAACACGACGGTCTAATCATTGACACGTGATGTCGCTCATAAACACGACGGTCTAATCATTGACACGCGATGTCGCTAATAAACACGACGGTCTAAACATTGACACATGATGTCGCTCATAGACACGACCGTCTAATCATTGCCACGCGATGTCGCTCATAGACACGACGGTCTAAACATTGACACATGATGTCGCTCATAGACACGACCGTCTAATCATTGCCACGCGATGTCGCTCATAGACACGACGGTCTAAACATTGACACATGATGTCGCTCATAGACACGACGAAATGATAATATTGGTGGTTGTTGTAGCGAGCGTTGATTGAGTGTACACAGGAACAACGTCAAGATAACGCCGCATTGCGCTGCACGTCATCTGTTAGACGTGATTACCCACGTTCCAGGCATCTCTTCCCCCTCCCCCATGTTATGCTCGCGTGTCAAAGAAACAAACCCACCCCCATTCCGAGAGTCTGTTCCCACCAACCATTCCGTGCTTGTGGTTCATAGACGAGATTTATGTTCGCAAATATTCAAAGTTGTGACAACAAATTGAGAGAGAGCCATGTTTGTGGTGGTAATGTTGTGATGTTTTCATCGTGAACTAATGGAGGTAATAGTTTGATAGCACATCAAGACGGAGAGGTAAATTCCTCTTCTTTTTCATCGTCAATCTGAGTACAACAGCGATAATTTTGTTAACGAAATTGGCAGCTTGATGCAGGCGCTCTCTCTTAAATCTACTTTTAGTGAAAGGTTTACGTGTCTGCAGTAAAGCTGGCGAGTAGAACATCATTAGTGAAATATTTGCTTGCAACATTACCTGGCGGAAGACAACACATATTAGACAAAAATGCATTTCTTTGTTTACATTCTGTTTCTTTGTTTACAATCCGCGTGCTTTACTTTTTCTTATTTTGTTTCTATTACTTCTCCTTATTTATTTCATTTGTTTTATTACTTATTTTTTTACTGAGACATTAAAAGGAACTTGATAAACACCATTCAACAGAGAAAACACTTTGACCACGTCAAAAGACACAACGTGATGGAAAGAACAATAATGGAAGGTACGGTTCCTGGGTGACGAATTAAGGGCAGGCCATGAAGAAGGTGGTTTCAAGACATCGAGAGACCTTGAACATGGCAACAGAAGAAGTGGGAGATCTGGCTAGAGACAGAGATTCTTTCAGACACGCTGTGGTGAATGTAACGTTCTGTGGGAGATCTGGCTAGAGACAGAGATTCTTTCAGACACGCTGTGGTGAATGTAACGTTCTGTGGGAGATCTGACTAGAGACAGAGATTCTTTCAGACACGCTGTGGTGAATGTAACGTTCTGTGGGAGATCTGACTAGAGACAGAGATTCTTTCAGACGGGCTGTGGTGAATGTAACGCTCTGTGGGAGATCTGACTAGAGACAGATTCTTTCAGACGGGCTGTGGTGAATGCAACGTTCTGTGGGAGATCTGACTAGAGACAGATTCTTTCAGACGGGCTGTGGTGAATGTAACGTTCTGTGGGAGATCTGCCTAGAGACAGAGATTCTTTCAGACGGGCTGTGGTGAATGTAACGTTCTGTGGAGATCTGACTAGAGACAGAGATTCTTTCAGACGGGCTGTGGTGAATGTAACGTTCTGTGGGAGATCTGCCTAGAGACAGAGATTCTTTCAGACGGGCTGTGGTGAATGTAACGTTCTGTGGGAGATCTGCCTAGAGACAGAGATTCTTTCAGACGGGCTGTGGTGAATGTAACGTTCTGTGGGAGATCTGGCTAGAGACAGATTCTTTCAGACGGGCTGTGGTGAATGTAACATTCTGTGGGAGATCTGGCTAGAGACAGATTCTTTCAGACGGGCTGTTGTGAATGCAACGTTCTGTGTGAGATCTGGCTAGCGACAGAGATTCTTTCAGGAGGGCTGTGGTGAATGTAACGTTCTGTGGGAGATCTGGCTAGATATAGAGATTCTTTCAGGAGGGCTGTGGTAATGTAACGTTCTGTGGGAGATCTGGCTAGAGACAGAGATTCTTTCAGACAGGCTGTGGTGAATGTAACGTTCTGTGGGAGATCTGGCTAGAGACAGAGATTCTTTCAGGCGGGCTGTGGTGAATGTAACGTTTTTTTGAGTTGTTGTTGTTGTTGTTATGGATCCAGCGACCTTTGAGCTGATGCCCTTCGGCCCAATGCCATGTAGTAGTATCTGCAGGTATTTCTAAGTTCTACTGTGGTTCCGTACAGAGTGTTCCATTTGGAGGGTCTTTGGGGAAATAGTGTTGTTCTGATGTCAGTGAGCTCTGGACATTGAAACAGGTGTTGTTCTGAAGTCAGTGAGCTCTGGACATTGAAGCAGGTGTTGTTCTGATGTCAGTGAGCTCTGGACATTGAAACAGGTGTTGTTCTGATGTCAGTGAGCTCTGGACATTGAAACAGGTGTTGTTCTGATGTCAGTGAGCTCTGGACATTGAAACAGGTGTTGTTCTGATGTCAGTGAGCTCTGGACATTGAAACAGGTGATGTTCTACAGTTTCTTGTGGGTGATTACAGAGTGGACATACTGGGGTATGGTTTTGTTGTATTCTAATAATGTGGTTATTTAGCATAACATGTCCTGTTCTCAGTCTGAAGATGGTGGTTTGGTCTCTTCTTGTTAGGTTGTTGATGTTGTCTTGTGGATTTGGTCTTGCCATATATTTGAAAAGCTCTCTCCCTGTTTTCCCTAAGGCCCATCCATTCAGCCACTCCTCCCTACTGTTAGAGTTTATGACTTGTTTGGCTGTGTCTAGTGTTATGGATGTATGTATCTGTGTCTGTTTAGATCCTCTCTTAGCTAATGTATCTGCCTTATCATTTCCTGGTATATTTGAGTGTCCTGGGATCCATTGCATTACCAATCTTATGTTGTGTGTTTCAATGAGTCTGTCTGTATCTATGATAAGCTGTGTGAGTCCTGTTTTGTTCGTGTTGTTTTCCATGCTTGCAGAGCCGGTTTGGAATCCGTAAATATGACTGTGTTTGTTTTCTTTGATGGTGTGGTATCGAAAATCGTATTTAAATGATAAATTGCTGTTTCAATAGCTGTTATTTCTGCTTCATAATTGTTACAGACTTCACCACAAGGGCCACACATTTCTTCTGCTGTTCCATCTGGATAATGTATTAGTATTCCATATCCAGCTTTTGAAGTAGCGTTAGTGGCTGCACCATCTGTGTATATATGTATCCAATCTTCTGGATAAGTATCTATTGTTTTCCTTGCTGCTAGTGTTACTGATACTGGGTCTGCTTTTTTACCTGTTCTGTTACATATCTCTAGATTTTTTTCAGGATTTTTAAAATTTGTACTTGGTGGTATTTCTTTGATGACTCTTGATGTTTGTAGTCGTTTTTCAGGTAGATGGAATTTCTTTTGTATATTTCTAACATGTAATACTGACATCTGCTTAATTCTTTGTTTTGGAGTCCATGTATCTACTAATTTTCTGTTTGGGTGGTCCTTCTCCATTCTTTTTTGTCTTTAATAAAGAACCATAGTGGCCTTGTTTCTCCTCAACTCTGAAGGTTCCACATTGCAGTGAATTTCGCAGGCTGCAACTGGAGTGGACCTCATTGCACCGCTAATGAGTCGTAATGCATTATTTTGTATCTTGTCCAGTGCCATGTTAGTTGTTTTGCTGCATGTCACTAGGAGCGAGCTACCATGATCCAAAACAGAGAGAACATATCCCAGATAGAGATTTCTAAGTGTTTCTTTGTCTACTCCCCATGAGGTACTGGAAAGCCTTTTCATTAGTTGGAGTCTGTGTTGCCTTCTTGGTGAGATTCTGTACGTGTTTCTTCAAGTTCAGTTGTCGGTCTAGTTGTATTCCTAAGTATGTAGGGTGTTCCTCTTTTTGAAGACTATTGTGTTGGAGATTGAGTTTGATGTTTGCCTTAGCTATTTTGTTACTTTTAGTAAATACTGTATATACTGTTTTCTGTACATTTATTTTCATTTTCCAGGTATTACAGTATTCTTCTAGGTGCCTCAGGTCTTTATTTAGTTGTGTGCTTCAGCTGTTCTAATATTTTCGTTTGTACTCCACATGACCAGATCATCAGCATATAGAGCTTTTTTATTTATCAGGGTTTTGGTCAGATCATTGATATATATAAAAAAAAGGGAACAACTGAGTGGTGATCCCTGTGGTAATCCTTCTTCTAGCACCTCTTTGTCTGAAATGGATTCATTTAATTTAGTTTGTATTGTTTTGTCAACTAGGAAATATTTGACCCATTTGTACAGTTTCCCATGTATTCCGGCATCTCTCATTTTCAATAAAAGCCCCTTACGCCAGACTCTATCATAAGCCTGCTGCAGGTCCACTAGGATGGCTAGAGTATGTTGTCTCTTCTGAAATCCATCTTGGACCTGTTGTATTAACCTGAGGATTTGGTCTTCTATGTTATTGCCTGCTTGTTCGTAGCACAGGGTATTAGAGGTTTCCAGATACCAGTATAGTCTGCTATTGACCATACTCTCAGCTATTTGACCTATGCATGATGTTAAGGATAGGGGACGATAGCTTCCGGGGTCATCTGGAGGCTTGTTCTTTTTGAGCAATGGCACTATATAGGCATTTCTCCATGTCTTGGAAATTTTGCTTTCTTTCCATGACTTGTTGATCAGTCTAATGTTTCTTTCCCTGACTTGCCGAGATGCTTTATCATCTCATTGTGTACCTTGTCAGGGCCTGGGGATTTTCTACATTTTAATTTTCTGAATGCCTTTTCTAGTTCCCTCATGTTAAAATCTTCTTCAAATATTGCAGCATTTGTTGTTGGGGATCTTTCAATTAATTTAAATTATGTAGATGGATTTTATCGCTATCTGTAAGTTTGTTCGCTCTGTTGACTGAAGCAAAGTAACTATCTGTTGACTGAAGCAAAGTAACTATCTGTTGACTGAAGCAAAGTAACTATCTGTTGACTGAAGCAAAGTAACTATCTGTTGACTGAAGCAAAGTAACTATCTGTTGACTGAAGCAAAGTAACTATCTGTCGATTGAAGCAAAGTAACTATCTGTTGACTGAAGCAAAGTAACTATCTGTTGACTGAAGCAAAGTAACTATCTGTTGACTGAAGCAAAGTAACTATCTGTTGACTGAAGCAAAGTAACTATCTGTTGACTGAAGCAAAGTAACTATCTGTTGACTGAAGCATAGTAACTATCTGTTGACTGAAGCAAAGTAACTATCTGTTGACTGAAGCAAAGTAACTATCTGTTGACTGAAGCAAAGTAACTATCTGTTGACTGAAGCAAAGTAACTATCTGTTGACTGAAGCATAGTAACTATCTGTTTACTGAAGCAAAGTAACTATCTGTTGACTGAAGCAAAGTAACTATCTGTTGACTGAAGCATAGTAACTATCTGTTGACTGAAGCATAGCAACTATCTGTTGACTGAAGCAAAGTAAGTATCTGTTGACTGAAGCAAAGTAACTATCTGTTGACTGAAGCAAAGTAACTATCTGTTGACTGAAGCAAAGTAAGTATCTGTTGACTGAAGCAAAGTAACTATCTGTTGACTGAAGCAAAGTAACTATCTGTTGACTGAAGCAAAGTAACTATCTGTTGACTGAAGCAAAGTAACTATCTGTTGACTGAAGCAAAGTAACTATCTGTTGACTGAAGCAAAGTAACTATCTGTTGACTGAAGCAAAGTAACTATCTGTTGACTGAAGCAAAGTAACTATCTGTTGACTGAAGCAAAGTAACTATCTGTTGACTGAAGCAAAGTAACTATCTGTTGACTGAAGCAAAGTAGTCTTCAAGTATGCCAGTAGATGGTCTCCTAGTCAGTACTAGAGTCATTTGTCTTCAAGTATGCCAGTAGATGGTCTCCTAGTCAGTACTAGAGTCATTTGTCTTCAAGTATGCCAGTAGATGGTCTCGAGGCAGTTTCGCTGAAGCTCTCACCCTGTCCACAGGGGGTTCCTATAGAAATAGTAATAAGATAGAAGACAAGACGCTCACTCAAGGGAGAGTGAGGGTGATTAGATGAGGGCCATGGCGTATACCACATGTTGGTTGGCTCTAGCCCTGCATCTATAGGGGCTCACCTCCTCCCGGCCCAGTTATACCACATGTTGGTTGGCTCTAGCCCTGCATCTATAGGGGCTCACCTCCTCCCGGCCCAGTTATACCACATGTTGGTTGGCTCTAGCCCTACATCTATAGGGGCTCACCTCCTCCCGGCCCAGTTATACCACATGTTGGTTGGCTCTAGCCCTACATCTATAGGGGCTCACCTCCTCCCGGCCCAGTTATACCACATGTTGGTTGGCTCTAGCCCTACATCTATAGGGGCTCACCTCCTCCCGGCCCAGTTATACCGCTGGGAGCTCGGTCGCGCCCAAGACCAACTTTGCGATAACAGAGGGACCATCGTGAAAGTTGTCAATGACTCATCTAATCGTGAAGACGGGGAAATAGTTGCATCAGTTGATGATGTCAATGACTCATCTAATCGTGAAGTTGGGAGAATAGTTGCATCAGTTGATGATGTCAATGACTCATCTAATCGTGAAGACGGGAAATAGTTGCATCAGTTGATGATGTCAATGACTCATCTAATCGTGAAGTTGGGAGAATAGTTGCATCAGTTGATGATGTCAATGACTCATCTAATCGTGAAGACGGGGAAATAGTTGCATCAGTTGATGATGTCAATGACTCATCTAATCGTGAAGTTGGGAGAATAGTTGCATCAGTTGATGATGTCAATGACTCATCTAATCGTGAAGACGGGGAAATAGTTGCATCAGTTGATGATGTCAATGACTCATCTAATCGTGAAGACGGGGAAATAGTTGCATCAGTTGATGATGTCAATGACTCATCTAATCGTGAAGTTGGGAGAATAGTTGCATCAGTTGATGATGTCAATGACTCGTCTAATCGTGAAGACGGGGAAATAGTTGCATCAGTTGATGATGTCAATGACTCATCTAATCGTGAAGTTGGGAGAATAGTTGCATCAGTTGATGATGTCAATGACTCATCTAATCGTGAAGACGGGGAAATAGTTGCATCAGTTGATGATGTCAATGACTCATCTAATCGTGAAGTTGGGAGAATAGCTGCATCAGTTGATGATGTCAATGACTCGTCTAATCATGAAGTTGGGAGAATAGTTGCATCAGTTGATGATGTCAATGACTCGTCTAATCATGAAGTTGGGAGAATAGCTGCATCAGGTGATGATCTCAGTGACTCATCTAATCGTGAAGTTGGGGGAATAGCTGCATCAGTTGATGATGTCAATGACTCATCTAATCGTGAAGACGGGGAAATAGCTGCATCAGTTGATGATGTCAATGACTCATCTAATCGTGAAGACGGGGAAATAGCTGCATCAGTTGATGATGTCAATGACTCATCTAATCGTGAAGACGGGGAAATAGCTGCATCAGTTGATGATGTCAATGACTCATCTAATCGTGAAGACGGGGAAATAGCTGCATCAGTTGATGATGTCAATGACTCATCTAATCGTGAAGTTGGGAGAATAGCTGCATCTGGTGATGATCTCAGTGACTCATCTAATCGTGAAGTTGGGGGAATATCTGCAACAGGTGATGTTGTCAATGACTCGTCTAATCATATTGTTGTCATTGACTCATCTAATCATAAAGTTGGGAGAATAGTTGCGTCAACTGATGATGTCATTGACTTATCTAATCATAAAGTTGGGAGAATAGTTGCGTCAACTGATGTTGTCAATGTCTCAACTAATCATGATGTTGAGAGAATAGTTGCGTCAGCTGATGTTGTCATTGACTTATCTAATCAAAATGTTTGGAGAATAGTTGCGTCAGCTGATGTTGTCAATGACTCAACTAATCATCATGTTGAGAGAATAGTTGCCTCAGCCCTGGTCTCCAGGAAGTGACGTCAGATGCCTAGCCGTCTCGATCAGCGGAGAAAAACAGGAGGCCCCGTGTGCACTTGCGCACGTTAAATAACCCCTTGCAGTTAAAATATAAAAGAGTTTGCCACATATCTAAAAGTCTCTACCCGTGCTAAATTGTTGAGCAAAAAACCTAGTCCTACTGGAGACCGATGTTTAAAGCCGAAAGGCGCAGATTTCACTTTTGTGTCGTAAACTAGCAACACAACGCAACAACACCCATTTATCAGGTGAACGCCAAATGAAAAATAAATGAAGAAATAATCAGATGAAGTGAATCGTTGCGAAGTGGTTTCTTCCTGTACGTCACAACATAATACTCCCATATTATATTAATCTCGATAAATTATTTCTCAAAATTATTTCTTTGAACTTCTCAAACGAGAAATGTCAAGTGGCGTGTTTTTTCTCCTGGCCTGTCCTGTGCTCAATGGTCGACTAACTCCACACAACTAGTCTGACATTTAAGTCGTGTGCTCACTGGCCGCAGTAACCTCGCCTCTAATAATTTGTCAATCCATGTATAATATTTAGCTGGGAACTTTTATTTCTTGCCCCGGGCAGAATCGATTGCCCTGGCGCTGCCACTGATGCCCCATCTAAAGTCGGGATGTACAGAGGGATGATGCAGCAACAAGAAGAATTATTTTCAAACAGGGTTGGTTAATTATTAAACGATTTGGGAAAATGAATAGAGGAAGAATGAGAAAAGTATGGGGAGGTATAAAATGGATTTGAGATGTAGGGGAGGAAGTTGGATGTTTGTTGGAGTGTACTGGGAGTAGGGATGTGTTGGTGGTGAGGTTGGGGGAGGGGAGAGGGTTGTAGATGAGAGGCGGTGTGGTTGTGGGAGTGTTACAACAGGGAAAGAGGAGGATGAGGGTACATGAGGGAGTGTGTCAAGGGTACATGAGGGAGTGTGTCAAGGTACATGAGGGAGTGTGTCAAGGTACATGAGGGAGTGTGTCAAGGGTACATGAGAGAGTGTGTCAAGGTACATGAGGGAGTGTGTCAAGGTACATGAGGGAGTGTGTCAAGGGTACATGAGGTAGTGTGTCAAGGGTACATGAGGGAATGTGTCAAGGGTACATGAGGAAGTTTGTCAAGGGTACATGAGGTAGTGTGTCAAGGGTACATGAGGAAGTTTGTCAAGATATGGACAAGTAACTCAGTGTAAGGGTATTACTCACTTATTCATTCATTCACTCACTTAACCAATAACTCTCCCACTCACTCACTCAATTCCCCACCCACTCTGTCTTTCACTCATTTATTTACTTACTTACTCACCTACTTAAAATCTCACACAATCACGCATTAAGGCATCCACTCATTCACTTACTCACGCACACACAGACTCAATCACACAGACTCACTCACCTCAACATCCATTCACTCACACATCACTCTCTCATCCATCCACCCTCTCACACATCCACTCACCTTTCTACTCTCTTACCCGTCGATCTACTCACTCTCTCAACCGTCCATCCATTCACTCTCTCACCCGTCCATCCACTCGCTCTCTCACCCGTCCATCCACTCGCTCTCTCACCCGTCCATCCATTCACTCTCTCACCTGTCCATCCACTCGCTCTCTCACCCGTCCATCCACTCGCTCTTTCACCCGTCCATCAACTCGCTCTCTCACCCGTCCATCCACTCGCTCTCTCACCCGTCCATCCACTCGCTCTCTCACCCGTCCATCCACTCGCTCTCTCACCCGTCCATCCACTCGCTCTCTCACCAGGTCCATCCACTCGCTCTCTCACCCGTCCATCCACTCGCTCTCTTACCCGTCCATCCACTCGCTCTCTCACCCGTCCATCCACTCGCTCTCTCACCCATCCATCCACTCGCTCTCTCACCCGTCCATCCACTCGCTCTCTCACCCGTCCATCCACTCGCTCTCTTACCCGTCCATTCACTCACACTCTCACCCATCCACTCTCTCACCCGTCCATCCACTCACTACCTCACCCGTCCATACACTCACTCTCTCACCCGTCCATCCACTCGCTCTCTCATCCGTCCATCCACTCGCTCTCTCACCCGTCCATCCACTCGCTCTCTCACCCGTCCATCCACTCGCTCTCTCACCCGTCCATCCACTCGCTCTCTTACCCGTCCATCCACTCGCTCTCTCACCCGTCCATCCACTCGCTCTCTCACACGTCCATCCACTCGTTCTCTCACCCGTCCATCCACTCGCCCTCTCACCCGTCCATCCACTCGCTCTCTCATCCGTCCATCCACTCACTCTCTCACCCGACCATCCACTCTCTCACCCATTTACTCACCTTTCCACTTTCTCACCCATCCACTTTCTCACCCATCCACTCACCTTTCCACTCTCTCACCCATCAATCCACTCACTCTCTCACCCAACCATCCACTCCACGCTCTCACCCAACCTTACACTCACTCTCTCACCCGTCCATTCACTGACTCTCTTACCCGTCTATCCACTCACTCTCTCACCCGTCCATCCACTCATTCTCTCACCCAATCATCCACTCACTCTCTCACCCTTCCACTCTCCCACCCATCCACTCTCTCATCCATCCACTCACCTTTCCACTCCCTCACCCAACCATCCACTCACCCATCCACTCCCCACCCCTCCACACTCTCTCACCCATCCACACACCTTTCCACTCTCTCACCCAACCATCCACTCACTCTCTCTCACCCAACCATCCACTCACTCTCTCACCCAACCATACAGTCACTCTCTCACCCAACCATCCACTCACTCTCTCACACAACCATCCACTCACTCTTTCACCCGTCCATCCACTCACTCTCTCACCCATCCACTCCCCCACCCCTCCACTCTCTCACCCATCCACGCACCTTTCCACTCTCTCACCCAACCATCCACTCACTCTCTCTCACCCAACCATCCACTCACTCTGTCACCCAACCATCCACTCACTTTCTCACCCAACCATCCACTCACACTCTCTCACCCAACCATCCACTCACTCTCTCACCCAACCATCCACTCACTTTCTCACCCAACCATCCACTCACACTCTCTCACCCAACCATCCACTCACTCTCTCACCCGTCCATCCACTCACTCTCTCACCCATCCACCCAATCACTTAATTACCCATCCACTCACTTACCCACTCCTCACCCACTCACAATATTACCACAAATACATTATCTTCCCTCTAACAAACCTCCTTCCATCACTCCCATTCTCTATCCCTCCCCCTCTCTCTCCGCCCCATGATCCCCATTTACCCCAGCCTCGCACGATCCCAACCAAGACATGTAGAGCTCTATTTGATGTCAACTTTCCCAGAGTATCAGGTTTCCGTAGCCACGGGTTTTTTACCTCTCCTCGTTCCCTGCAGACAAATAACGATCACTATCTAGTGCCAGATTGCCCGTTATTCTGGAACATTCCCAAGCTGCTCGTGTTTATAAAGGCTCAGATGTGGTGTTGTCTAACGCACAGAGCGACTAGTCGTTGAAGAATTGGTTACACGGGAACCGGTTACTGTCTGTTATGTTCCAGTAATTTTGTTACTGGTAAGCAGCGCAATGTTATGTTATTGATTGTTATGTTCTAACAGCTTGCACGCTTCACAGCTGTTTGTCATTGATAATTTAGTTGATAAGATTATTTATCTTTCCATGAAGAGAAAACATTTACTGATCCCAATAGACATTCAACGTGACTAGAATTCAACGTGACTAGAATTCAACGTGACTAGAATTCAACGTGACTAGAATTCAACGTGACTCTCTTTAATGTTTTAGAAATCATTTTAATTGTTAAAAATTAAGTAATTAAAACTTTGATCTACCGGTAATTAGAGCTTGGATCTACCGGTAATTAGAACTTGGATCTACCGGTAATTAGAACTTGGATCTACCGGTAATTAGAACTTGGATCTACCGGTAATTAGAACTTGGATCTAACGGTAATTAGAACTTGGATCTAACGGTAATTAGAACTTGGATATAACGGTAATTAGAACTTGGATCTACCAGTAATTAGAACTTGGACCAACCAGTAATTAGAACTTGGATCTACCGGTAATTAGAACTTGGATCTACAGGTAATTAGAACTTCAGTTTACGGGTAATTGGATCTTGTATCTACGGTAGTAAGAACATGGGTTCATATTGCTAGGGTGGGTGTGATATGTAACATCTTCAAACATCCATCAACTGGTATGGGTCCACTCCCTAGGTAGACAAACCGAACCTAATCTTCCATTCACCAGTCTGATCATGTGACCAATGTACTTCCGGTGTCTTCTCTGTCCACAACTTGACACATGTTCTTGTTTAGTTACTTCCCCAGGAGCTTCGTGTCAAGTGTCCCAAGTCCCTTCAGGGACATTTCATTCACGGATAATGAGTCCCTTGTCGGGACATTGAGTGTACTCTCAGCTCTCACATGCACATGTCATGCGAGGTATCACATCCACATGTTAGTGCAGGTATCCCATCCACATGTCAGGCCAGGTATCACATCCACATGTTAGTGCAGGTATCACATCCACATGTCAGACCAGGTATCCCATCCACATGTCAGGCCAGGTATCACATCCACATGTTAGTGCAGGTATCACATCCACATGTCAGACCAGGTATCACATCCACATGTCAGGCCAAGTATCACATCCACATGTTAGTGCAGGTATCACAACCACATGTTAGTGCAGGTATCACATCCACATGTCATGGCAGGTATCACATCCACATATTAGTGCAGGTATCACATCCACATGTCATGGCAGGTATCACATCCACATGTCATGGCAGGTATCACATCCACATGTCAGGCCAGGTATTACATCCACATGTCAGGCCAAGTATCACATCCACATGTCAGGCCAAGTATCACATTCACATGTCAGGGCAGGTATCACATCCACATGTAAGGCCAAGTAACATATCCACATATCAGGCCAAGTATCACATCCACATGTCAGGGCAGGTATCACATCCACATGTCAGGCCAAGTATCACATCCACATGTCAGTGCAGGTATCACAACCACATGTCAGGGCAGGTATCACATCCACATGTCAGGCCAAGTATCACATCCACATGTCAGGCCAGGTATCACATCCACATGTCAGGCCAAGTATCACATTCACATGTCAGGCCAAGTATCACATCCACATGTCAGGCCAGGTATCACATCCACATGTCAGGCCAGGTATTACATCCACATGTCAGGCCAAGTATCACATCCACATGTCAGGCCAAGTATCACATTCACATGTCAGGGCAGGTATCACATCCACATGTAAGGCCAAGTATCATATCCACATATCAGGCCAAGTATCACATCCACATGTCAGGCCAGGTATCACATCCACATGTCAGGCCAAGTATCACATCCACATGTCAGGCCAGGTATCACATCCACATGTCAGGCCAAGTATCACATCCACATGTCAGGCCAGGTATCACATCCACATGTCAGGCCAAGTATCACATCCACATGTCAGGCCAAGTATCACATCCACATGTCAGGCCAGGTATCACATCCACAGATCTCCACGGACTGACCAATGACATCAACGAGACACGGGTCATAATGTCAGGTCCGTTTCCATGTGACACGCTAGACAGATCTTGCAAGTATTCTTGGTTTGGGAGGTGAGAGGAAAAGGGGGGGGGGGAGGGAAGGAGGTGGTCTAGAGGACTCACGACCGGAAGTTGCAGGGTTCAAATAATCAACCACAGGCGGTTAATTGTTTTTTTTTTAATAGAAAACAAACTTGATGTTTAGTCATCAGACTTCCACACATTGTCACGGGGAGTCAGATTCGTTGTCCTACCCTCTCTGGGAAGTTAGATCCGTTGTCTTACCCTGTCTGGAGAGTCAGATCCGTTGTTTATCCTCTCTGAGGAGTCAGATCCGTAGTATTATCCTCTGTGGGAAGTTAGATCCGTTGTACTACCCTCTACGGGGAGTTAGATCTGTTGTCTTACCCTCTCTGAGGAGTCAGATCCGTTGTTCTACCCTCTCTGGGGAGTTAGATCCGCTGTTCTACCCTCTCTGGGGAGTTAGATCCGTTGTTCTACCCTCTTTGGGGAGTTAGATCCGTTGTTCTACCCTCTCTGGGGAGTTAGATCCGCTGTTCTACCCTCTTTGGGGAGTTAGATCCGCTGTTCTACCCTCTTTGGGGAGTTAGATCCGCTGTTCTACCCTCTTTGGGGAGTTAGATCCGCTGTTCTACCCTCTTTGGGGAGTTAGATCCGTTGTTCTACCCTCTCTGGGGAGTTAGATCCGCTGTTCTACCCTCTCTGGGGAGTTAGATCCGTTGTTCTACCCTCTCTGGGGAGTTAGATCCGCTGTTCTACCCTCTTTGGGGAGTCAGATCCGTTGTCTTGCCCATGTCTAGAGAGTCAGATCCGTTGTCTTGCCCATGTCTGGGTAGTCAGATCCCTTGTCCTACCCTCTCTTGGGAGTCAGATCCGTTGTCTAGCCCTGTCTGGGGAGTCAGATCCGTTGTCTAGCCCTGTCTGGGGAGTCAGATCCGTTGTCTAGCCCTGTCTGGGGAGTCAGATCCGTTGTCTAGCCCTGTCTGGGGAGTCAGATCCGTTGTCTAGCCCTGTCTGGGGAGTCAGATCCGTTGTCTAGCCCTGTCTGGGGAGTCAGATCTCATGTTCAGCCCTCTCAGATAACGGCAGTAAACATGAGGTTCCAACGTGTTCTCTGGCGCGTTAAAGAACCCTTGGCAGTTACAATCGAAGCCAGTAGCCATCAATATGGCCGCTTCCCGGACACAACTCTCAGCAAAAAGCTACACCGAAAATCCCAGGCTGTGTTACGGAGTTCGTGCACATCCGCTTGGATTGTTCTCGGATTGTGTCGGCTTTTCTCGAGATTCACGATAGGGATATCGAAGCACCTATGGATGTGCCAGGTGTGCGGTGACGATGGTCTAAATATTAACAGAAACTACAAAGCTGATTTGATTATGACTCTTTCGTTCCGTTGAATGTGGGCATATCAGGTTATGGTGACATTCCTAGGAAGACGGTCATCATATTTTCCTGGAAGACCTGCGTCATCACAATCGATCATATTCCACAACAAGCAGCAAGTCCTGCGAGCTTGTAATCGCTTGGACACCTCAAGTGACGTCATCTGAAATATGAATTCAAATCGGTGCTGTACACAACAACGTTAAGTGCTAACTCGTGTTGCAGGGGTCAGAGGTCAGCAGGAGGTCAATGCCTGGCAGTTATCACCCAGACGAGATCGCCCTCTACAACGCAGAAGAAACCCTTGCTCGACGGGTCTGCTTCTGATGATGGATTACCTCGGGTGGTAAAACTCAACATAAACAATCTCATAGCCACTGTTATGTTGGCGCTCAAAGCTTTGCAACAACAAAAGTTGTTCGGACGTCAATCACGGACACAGAATATGCAGATAAAAAAAAATCAAATATGTATCACAAAAGTTGTGCTTGCAGATAATTGTTTAAAAAAACGCATTTCTTGTAAGCTGCATTAAGATAGGATACCAGAAATACAGAAACATAATTCCCATGATTCTGGGTGGCTATGTCGGTCTCCTCAAGGGACATAACTTCCCAACGTCCAAATCTCTCACACCAACATTCTACATGACTTACATTCTATGTGGACTTAATCTCTCTCAGATGTGAGCTGGTTAACTTCATTTGACTTAATCTCTCTCAGATGTGAGCTGGTTAACTTAACTTCACTTAATCTCTCTCAGATGTGAGCTGGTTAACTTAACTTCACTTAATCTCTCTCAGATGTGAGCTGGTTAACTTAACTTCACTTAATCTCTCTCAGATGTGAGCTGGTTAACTTAATTTGACTTAATCTCTCTCAGATGTGAGCGGTTGACTTCTTCTTCCTTTAAGCTCCCAGGTGAGGATAGGACTTCAATAAACACTTTCAGCTCCCAGTGGAGCATAGAACTTCAATAAACACTTACAGCTCCCTGTGGAGCATAGGACTTCAGTAACACTTTCAGCTCCCAGTGGAGCATATGACTTCAATAAACACTTTCAGCTCCCAGTGGAGCATATGACTTCAATAAACACTTTCAACTCCCAGTGGAGCATAGGACTTCAATAAACACTTTCAACTCCCAGTGGAGCATATGACTTCAAAAAACACTTTCAACTCCCAGTGGAGCATAGGACTTCAATAAACACTTTCAACTCCCAGTGGAGCATATGACTTCAATAAACACTTTCAGCTCCCAGTGGAGCATATGACTTCAATAAACATTTTCAACTCCCAGTGGAGCATATGACTTCAATAAACACTTTCAACTCCCTGTGGAGCATAGGACTTCAATAAATACTTTCAACTCCCTGTGGAGAATAGGACTTCAATAAACACTTTCAACTCCCTGTGGAGCATATAACTTCAATAAACACTTTCAACTCCCTGTGGAGCATAGATCTTCAACAAACACTTTCCAAGTTGTTCTGTTTCTTGCCATTCTTTTAAGATCATTCCATGTCTTCCCCATCATCTTCATCTCTGCTTCTATCTGTCTTCTCCAAGAATTCCTTGGTCTTTCTCTTTGTCTTTTCCCTTGGGGATTCCAAAAAAGGGCCTGTTGTGTAATACTCTCAATTGGCTTACGCAGTGTGTGTCCTATCCAGCGCCATCGTCTTCGCAGTATCTCTTTATCCACTGGTATTTGACTGGTACATTTCCATAATTCTATGTTAGTGATTTTGTCCTGCCATTTCCATCCTTTTATTCTGCGTAAACATCCATTAATGAAGGTCTGTATCTTCATGATTGTCAATTTTGTTGTTCTCCATGTTTCACAGCTGTATAGCAGGACTGGCTTAACATTGGAGTTTAAAATTTTTATTTTAGTATTTAACCTAATTTCTTTGGACTTCCAAATGTTTCCCAGTGCATCAAAAGCTCCTCTTGCTTTTGATATCCTTATTTTGGTATCATTTTCTGTTTCTCCCTCTTTATCTATATTACTGCCCAAATATATGTAAGACTGTACGTCTAGTAGAGGTATTTCTCTTAGTTTTATTTGATTATTGCCAACTGTATTAATTCTCATAATGTTGGTCTTATCTCTATTAATCTTCAGTCCTAGATGTTGTGATCTCTCATCAAGTATGCTCATTTTATCCTGCATCTGTTGATGGCTATGTGATAGGAGAGCTATGTCATCAGCAAAGTCTAAATCATCAAGTTGTTTGGTCAGTGACCATTGGATTCCATTTCTGGTTGACTTTACTTGACTGGAAGAGTTTTCCAGTTTCCCTGGGTTGAGCACGGAAGGGTAACGGACCAGCCTGATATTCTGAATACCCTCATAGACACTAGGCGGAAAAACGACTCAAAAAATGATCTAGAATCCGCAGCCACGAACAGACTTCACGAACATCTTGCCAAGGCGGGAGATGCCAGACTAGAGCGCTGCGTGGGAATCCAGAGAAGACTTGTCAACCAACACAACACCGATGACGTTAGTCCCTACACGTTGAGGGATATACTTCGGTGGAGATCTGAGCTCTCGTGGACTTTTCTGATGTGCAATTAGGATGGCCTGCCGACTAACTAATCTAAACTAAACTAAACTAAACTAAACTAAACTAAACTAAACTAAACTAAACTAAACTAAACTAAACTAAACTTAATTTCTCTTTTTTTTGCACTTTACGAAATGATCGTTCACTTACAGATTACACTAGGAGTTGAAGAACTTCCGGTCAATATGACGGATAGGCGGCAGGATCCGTTTAAAGCTGTCTGAAAAGGGCTCATTGTTACAGTTTCCTCATATTCCAAGTCCGGCTTGCTACCGGAGCTACTGAGTTTAGTGCTCTGTATACACCGTGAGCTGTGCGTTTCATCCGTTTTGCTCGGCTTTTGATATTCCGATTGCTTACAATGAATGATGATATCGTATGACAGGGAACGGATGGCTGTTTTCATTTTCTGTGCGGTTTCGCCTTATGTCTTTTGGCGTGGAGCCAATATTGGGGTGTGGTATACACTCCAAGATTATTGTGACAGCTTTACAAAAAAGGAACACAACAAACTACTGACGTTTCGGTCGGCGGCCTTCTTCAGAAGACGGGGACAACAACAACAAACGGTGAGGCACAGATACCTGTAGCTACATGTCGGATGATGAAGTTAGGGAGAACTTATGTGGATGAGGGAACGAAGAGCTGTGGTGATGAGTCTAACTAAAGCACAAAGAGATGGATGACGTTAAACAAACATAAATTATCGTGCTGAGACTGCTGTGATGGGGACTACAGCTACCTTTCTTTGTTTAAGAGATGAGAAGTTAATTCGGATGATTCCACTGACACGAGCGGTTGAGCAATTATGGATTTCAATTCGTTTGCAGTGATACCGAGACATTCCATAACAACAATAACCACTAGGTGTTATAGCAATAATCTCAACAATAACCACTAGGTGTTATAGCAATAATCTCAACAATAACCACTAGGTGTTATAGCAATAATCTCAACAATAACCCTAGGTGTTATAGCAATAATCTCAACAATAACCACTAGGTGTTATAGCAATAATCTCAACAATAACCACTAGGTGTTATAGCAATAATCTCAACAATAACCGCTAGGTGTTATAGCAATAATCTCAACAATAACCACTAGGTGTTATAGCAATAATCTCAACAATAAAATATCTTCTGTTCTCATGATCGATCCAGCGACGCTCTACGATCGCAATCAAACTTAACATTAACAAGGGCAATAACTCTCGCTAGGCAGAACATCTCAGATAATTATTGGCCAAGATGTGATTGTTGTTCTTCTAAACTTTCTTGATTGTTTGTTTGTTTGATTGAAGAATTGTTGCAGAGATTGTACAAAGGTCATCTGGGCGGTCAAATTGTTTGTTTGTCTGTCTGTCTGTTTGTCTGTCCTTCTGTTTGTTTGTTTGTTTGTTTATTTGTTTGTGCATCATGATCACTGCACACAGGGTGAACACATAGGTGCTCCAATGTCTCCATCAAGAATCTAGAAAATCCGACAGGATCCCTGGCCCACGGGCACGAACTCCGTAGTGCAGTCTTGGATCAACGGTGTGTGCAGGACTTGGCTGAGAAGTTCACATCGCTGGCCTGGCTTGGGCTGGCCTGGCTTGGGTTGGCTTGGGTTGGCCTGGCTTGGGTTGGCTTGGGCTGGGCTGGCTTGGGCTGGCCTGGCTTGGGTTGGCTTGGGCTGGGCTGGCTTGGGTTGGCTTGGGTTGGCTTGGCTTGGGTTGGCTTGGGTTGGGATGGCTTGGGCTGGGCTGGCTTGGGTTGGCTTGGGCTGGGCTGGCTTGGGTTGGCTTGGGCTGGCTTGGACTGGGCTGACTTGGGCTGGGCTGGCTTGGTCTGGCTTGGGTTGGCCTGGCTTGGGCTGGCTTGGGTTGGCTTGGGCTGGGCTGGCTTGTGTTGGCTTGTGTTGGCTTGGGCTGGCTTGGGCTGGGCTGGCTTGGGTTGGGCTGCCTTGGGCTGTGCTGCACTAGCTTGGGCTGGCATGGCTTGGGCTGGCTTAGGTTGGGTTGGCTTGGGTTGGCTTGGGCTTGGCTGGCTTGGGTTGGGCTGCCTTGGGCTGTGCTGCACTAGCTTGGGCTGGCATGGCTTGGGCTGGCTTAGGTTGGGTTGGCTTGGCCTGGCTTGGGCTGGGCTGGCTTGGCTTGGGGCTGGGCTGGCTTAGGTTGGCTTGGGCTTGGCTGGCTTGGGCTGGTTTGGGCTGGGCTAGCTTGGGATGGCTTGGGTTGGCTTAGCCTGGCTTGGGCTGGGCTGCCTTGGGCTGTGCTGCACTAGCTTGGGCTGGCATGGCTTGGGCTGGCTTAGGTTGGGTTGGCTTGGCCTGGCTTGGGCTGGGCTGGCTTGGCTTGGGGCTGGGCTGGCTTAGGTTGGCTTGGGCTTGGCTGGCTTGGGCTGGTTTGGGCTGGGCTAGCTTGGGATGGCTTGGGTTGGCTTAGCCTGGCTTGGGCTGGGCTGGCTTGGGATGGGTTGGACTGGCTTGGGCTGGGCTGGCTTGGGTTGGCTTAGCCTGGCTTGGGCTGGTCTGGCTTGGCCTGGCTTGGGCTGGGCTGGCTTGGCCTGGCTTGGGCTTGGGCTGACTTGGGATAGGCTGGCTTGGCCTGGCTTGGGCTGGCTTGGGCTAGCTTGGGCTGGCTTGGGTTGGCTTAGCCTGGCTTGGGCTGGCTTGGGCTGGCCTGGCTTAGCCTGGCTTGGGCTGGTCTAGCTTGGGTTGGCTTAGCCTGGCTTGGGCTGGGCTGGCTTGGCCTGGCTTGGGCTTGGACTGGCTTGGGCTTGACTGGCTTGGCCTGGCTTGGGCTTGGGCTGGCTTGAGCTGGGCTCGCCTGGCTTGGGTTGGGCTGGCTTAGGTTGGCTTGGGGCTGGGCTGGCTTTGGCTGGTTTGGGCTGGGCTAGCTTGGGTTGGCTTAGCCTGGCTTGGGCTGGGCTGGCTTGGGATGGCCTGGACTGGCTTGGGCTGGCTTGAGATGGGCTGGACTGGCTTGGGTTGGCTTAGCCTGGCTTGGACTGGGCTGGCTTGGCCTGGCTTGGGCTGGGCTGGCTTGGGCTGGCCTGGACTGGCTTGGCCTGGCTTGGGCTGGGCTGGCTTGGCCTGGCTTGGGCTTGGGCTGGCTTGAGCTGGGCTCGCCTGGCTTGGGCTGGCCTGGACTGGCTTGGGCTGGGCTGGACTGGCTTGGGCTGGCTTGGGCTGGGCTGGCTTGGGCTGGCTTGGCCTGGCTTGGGCTTGGGCTGGCTTGGGCTGGCTTTAGATGGGCTGGACTCGCTTGGGTTGGCTTAGCCTGGCTTGGACTGGGCTGGCTTGGCCTGGCTTGGGCTTGGGCTGTCTTGTGATGGGCTGGACTGGCTTGGGCTGGCTTGAGATGGGCTGGACTGGCTTGGGTTGGCTTAGCCAGGCTTGGGCTGGGCTGGCTTGGGATGGCCTGGACTGGCTTGGGTTGGTCTGGCTTGGGCTGGTCTGGACTGGCTTGGGCTAGCTTGAGATGGGCTGGACTAGCTTGGGTTGGCTTAGCCTGGCTTGGGCTTGGGCTGACTTGGGATAGGCTGGCTTGGGCTGGCCTGGACTGGCTTGGCCTGGCTTGGGCTGGCTTGAGCTGGGCTCGCCTGGCTTGGGTTGGGCTGGCTTAGGTTGGCTTGGGCTGGGCTGGCTTTGGCTGGTTTGGGCTGGGCTAGCTTGGGTTGGCTTAGCCTGGCTTGGGCTGGGCTGGCTTGGGCTGGCCTGGACTGGCTTGGGCTTGGCTGGCTTGGCCTGGCTTGGGCTGGACTGGCTTGGCCTGGCTTGGGCTTGGGCTGGCTTGAGCTGGACTCGCCTGGCTTGGGTTGGGCTGGCTTAGGTTGGCTTGGGCTGGGCTGGCCTGGACTGGCTTGGGCTGGACTGGCTTGGCCTGGCTTGGGCTTGGGCTGGCTTGAGCTGGGCTCGCCTGGCTTGGGTTGGGCTGGCTTAGGTTGGCTTGGGCTGGGCTGGCTTTGGCTGGTTTGGGCTGGGCTAGCTTGGGTTGGCTTAGCCTGGCTTGGGCTGGGCTGGCTTGGGATGGCCTGGACTGGCTTGGGTTGCCTTAGCCTGGCTTGGACTGGGCTGGCTTGGCCTGGCTTGGGCTTGGGCTGGCTTGAGATGGGCTGGACTGGCTTGGGCTGGCTTGAGATGGGCTGGCTTGGGCTGGCTTGAGATGGGCTGGCTTGGGCTGGCTTGGGATGGCCTGGACTGGCTTGGGCTGGCTTGAGATGGGCTGGACTGGCTTGGCTTGCCTTAGCCTGGCTTGGACTGGGCTGGCTTGGCCTGGCTTGGGCTTGGGCTGGCTTGAGATGGGCTGGACTGGCTTGGGCTGGCTTGGTATAGGCTGGCTTGGGCTGGTCTGGACTGGCTTGGGCTGGCTTGGGCTGGTCTGGACTGGCTTGGGCTGGTTTGTCTCAACTTTTAGCTGCCAAATGTTGTTTAACATGCGCGAGCATACACGGGAACACCGGTCGCCATTTTCATAGAGAGCTATACATCAGATCTCACTAAACAGAGAGGGCTAGACATCAGTTCTCACTACACAGAGAGGGCTAGACATCAGATCTCACCACCCAGAGAGGGCTAGACATCAGATCTCACTACCCAGAGAGGGCTAGACATCAGATCTCACCACCCAGAGAGGGCTTGCCATCAGATATTACTACCCAGAGAGGGCTAGACATAAGATCTTACTACCCAGAGAGGGCTAGACATCAGATCTCACCACCCAGAGAGGGCTTGACATCAGATCTGACTAACCAGAGAGGGCTAGACATCAGATCTCACTAACCAGAGAGGGCTAAACATCAGATCTCACCACCCAGAGAGGGCTAGACATTAGATATCACTACTCAGAGAGGGCTAAACATCAGATCTCACCGCCCAGAGAGGGCAAGACATTAGATATCACTACCCAGAGAGGGCTAGACATCAGATCTCACTACCCAGAGAGGGCTAGACATCAGATATTACTACCCAGAGAGGGCTAGACATCAGATCTCACTACCCAGAGAGGGCTAGACATCAGATATTACTACCCAGAGATGGCTAGACATCAGATCTCACTACCCAGAGAGGGCTAGACATCAGATCTCACTACCCAGAGAGGGCTAGACATCAGATATTACTACCCAGAGAGGGCTAGACATCAGATATTACTTCCCAGAGAGGTCTAGACATCAGTTCTCACTACCCAGAGAGGTCTATACATCAACTAGGAATTACCCTCGCCATAGAATGTATAAAGAAACAACAGATAAAATAGTTTGGCCACGGGACACGGCAGAAAGATCAAAACACAACACAACGAGCCTTCAATAAACGTTGCGAGAATACCAGACCCAAGGGTCGACCACAAAAAGATAGATCGATTGAATACTAGAAGCAATAGGAAACATAACAGTAGCTTAGACAAACAGAAGAGCAAAAGACCGCAAATTATATCTCCACTCGACGCTGAAAGGTATATGAGGAAGGAATGAAGAAGAAGACTTCTGGACAGTTACCCTGTACAAATCTGTTACAACTTCTCGACTACAACTTTTTTACTACAACTTCTCTGCTTCAACTTCTCTGATTTCTACACAAGATGGAGTAAAATTTCTCTTTTGTTTCAAATTCATAATTTATGACATTCCTTTCATTTGTACCTGACATCTGACATTTATTCCACATTTCCAGCTCTAAACCTGACATTCTGTAACCAAACATTACAATTCTGACATATTTTTCCGATGTAAAAATGTTGACAGTTCTCCACAACTATTGCACGTTCCACACATTTCACGGAAATATTTGTTTCCCAGAACTTGATATTCTAGACCTGCATTCCCTTAACTTGGTATTCCTGACTTTTTAACAAGATGCTACTTGATGTTTTAGACACGGTACTATAAAACAAGCGCAACACAACGCCACCAGTCGCACGGAACGACACCCCATGATTTGTGCCATCCCCCCCCAACCCCTGGGAGCCGCGATAGCTCAGTGGTTAGTGAACGGGACTAAAACAGACAAGAGGTAGGGTTCGATCCCAACCAAAGGCTTCCGGTTCACCCAGCCTTTAATGGGTACCGGACTTTTTCTGGGAAAGTTTAGCGACACGGGCGTAATACCGACCATATTACCTCAAAAATCATGTGCTAAAAAGTAAAAAAACTAAAGTACCCCCGTCACGCCAAGTGGCGTTTAGGGAAATATGGTGTTAGTGATCCTATATTTTACAGACCTTCAGCACTTGATTTTTGGGATAATGTAGTCGGTATTACGCCCGTGCTGCTTTACTTTCTCAGAAAAAAATCCGGTGCCCATTTAAGGCTGGGTGAACTCGGAAGCCGTCGATTGGGATCGAACCCTACCCCTTGTCCTTTGCAGTCTAGTTCACTAACCACTGACCTATCGCGGCTACCCATGTGCTGAAGGTCTGTAAAATGTATGGTCACTAACACCATATTCCCTATAAGCCACTTGGTGTGATGGGGGGAGGGGGGGGAATGGGCACTTTACTTTACTTTATACTACCCCCATCAACCCCAACACACGTGTCACCCCTCCCCTCCTCCCCTATTGTGCTCATTAGATAGTTTGTGTACTTTCCCCACCCTCCCCGCCACAACATCATGTCTCTTATCTGCGCTGTCGTCAAACATTGTCAGCCATTTTGTTTCTATTCAGCTTCTCTGATCAATGAACTGGGTAAGGTGCTTCAGGTTTGAGACTTTACCGAAACATTGTCGAGTTCTGTGATGTCTCTCAGCATTCTCTCCTGTTCTATGACTTCTCTAATAATTATATCCTGTTCTATGACTTCTCCAATAATTGTATCCTGTTCTATGACTTCTCCAATAATTGTATCCTGTTCTATGATTTCTCCAATAATTGTATCCTGTTCTATGACTTCTCCAATAATTGTATCCTGT
Organism: Megaustenia siamemsis; assembly: GCA_032433765.1. Classification (NCBI taxonomy): domain Eukaryota; kingdom Metazoa; phylum Mollusca; class Gastropoda; order Stylommatophora; family Ariophantidae; genus Megaustenia; species Megaustenia siamemsis. The sequence continues at coordinate 39,603,150 of JAVIAB010000102.1, forward strand.
TCTATGATTTCTCAAATAATTGTATCGTGTTCTATGGCTTCTCCAAACATTTTTTCAGGATCTATGGTTCTCCAAACATTTTGTGCCGAATCTATGGCTTCTTCAAATATTTTGTCAGAATCTATGGCTTGTCTAAACATTTTATCCGGATCTATGGCTTTTTCAAAGATTTTGTCCGGATCTATGACTTCTCCAAATATTTTGTCCTGCTCTATGACTTCTCTGAACATCTTGTCCTGTTCTATGACTCTCAGAACATTTTGCCATGTTCTATGACTTCTCCGAACATTTTGTCATGTTCTATGACTTCTCCGAACATTTTGTCCTGTTCTATGACTTCTCCGAACATTTTGTCCTGTTCTATGACTTCTCCGAACATTTTGTCCTGTTCTATGACTTCTCCGAACATTTTGTCCTGTTCTATGACTTCTCCGAACATTTTGTCCTGTTCTATGACTTCTCCAAATATTGTGGATAATTCCTCACCGATCTCCTGGAACAAAACCCAACCTAACAGAAGACACGTCCGTGCCCCAGAAAAGGAACTGACTTTAAACACCATTCTACGGAGGAAATTAAAATACTACGGTCACGTCAAAAGATACAGCGAGCTGGAAAGAACAATAATGGAAGGTTTGGTTCCTGGGGGACGCATCAGGGGTACACATAAGAAGGTGGCTTCAAGACAACAAGGAGAAGTGGGAGATCTGGCTAGAGACAGAGATTCTTTCAGGAGGGCTGTGGTGAATGTAACGTTCTGTGGGAGATCTGGCTAGAGACAGAGATTCTTTCAGGAGGGCTGTGGTGAATGTAACGTTCTGTGGGAGATCTGGCTAGAGACAGATTCTTTCAGACAGGCTGTGGTGAATGTAACGTTCTGTGGGAGATCTGGCTAGAGACAGAGATTCTTTCAGGAGGGATGTGGTTAATGTAACGTTCTGTAGGAGATCTGGCTAGAGGCAGAGATTCTTTCAGGAGGGATGTGGTGAATGTAACGTTCTGTGGGAGATCTGGCTAGAGACAGAGATTCTTTCAGACAGGCTGTGGTGAATGTAATGTTCTGTGGGAGATCTGGCTAGAGACAGAGATTCTTTCAGGAGGGCTGTGGTGAATGTAACGTTCTGTGGGAGATCTGGCTAGAGACAGATTCTTTCAGACAGGCTGTGGTGAATGTAACGTTCTGTGGAAGATCTGGCTAGAGACAGAGATTCTTTCAGACGGGCTGTGGTGAATGTAACGTTCTGTAGGAGATCTGGCTAGAGACAGAGATTCTTTCAGGAGGGATGTGGTGAATGTAACGTTCTGTAGGAGATCTGGCTAGAGGCAGAGATTCTTTCAGGAGGGATGTGGTGAATGTAACGTACTGTGGGAGATCTGGCTAGAGACAGAGATTCTTTCAGACAGGCTGTGGTGAATGTAATGTTCTGTGGGAGATCTGGCTAGAGACAGAGATTCTTTCAGGAGGGCTGTGGTGAATGTAACGTTCTGTGGGAGATCTGGCTAGAGACAGATTCTTTCAGACAGGCTGTGGTGAATGTAACGTTCTGTGGGAGATCTGGCTAGAGACAGAGATTCTTTCAGGAGGGATGTGGTGAATGTAACGTTCTGTAGGAGATCTGGCTAGAGGCAGAGATTCTTTCAGGAGGGATGTGGTGAATGTAACGTTCTGTGGGAGATCTGGCTAGAGACAGAGATTCTTTCAGACAGGCTGTGGTGAATGTAATGTTCTGTGGGAGATCTGGCTAGAGACAGAGATTCTTTCAGGAGGGCTGTGGTGAATGTAACGTTCTGTGGGAGATCTGGCTAGAGACAGATTCTTTCAGACAGGCTGTGGTGAATGTAACGTTCTGTGGAAGATCTGGCTAGAGACAGAGATTCTTTCAGACGGGCTGTGGTGAATGTAACGTTCTGTGGGAGATCTGGCTAGAGACAGAGATTCTTTCAGACAGGCTGTGGTGAATGTAACGTTCTGTGGGAGATCTGGCTAGAGACAGAGATTCTTTCAGGAGGGCTGTGATGAATGTAACGTTCTGTGGAAGATCTGGCTAGAGACAGATATTCTTTCAGACGGGCTGTGGTGAATGTAACGTTCTGTGGGAGATCTGGCTAGAGACAGAGATTCTTTCAGACAGGCTGTGGTGAATGTAACGTTCTGTGGGAGATCTGGCTAGAGACAGAGATTCTTTCAGACAGGCTGTGGTGGATGTAACGTTCTGTGGGAGATCTGGCTAGAGACAGAGATTCTTTCAGGAGGGCTGTGGTGGATGTAACGTTCTGTGGAAGATCTGGCTAGAGACAGAGATTCTTTCAGGAGGGCTGTGGTGAATGTAACGTTCTGTGGGAGATCTGGCTAGAGACAGAGATTCTTTCAGGAGGGCTGTGGTGAATGTAACGTTCTGTGGGAGATCTGGATACGTTCTGCCAAGGGCTTGCAACTCGAAGTGTCCATGAATAATATGAATATTGCAAGTTTAACTTGAACATGGAAGTGGCCACAGGTAGCATTTTGAAGGAAATATTATTGTTCCGGGGCTTGTGGTAAAGCTTTTCCTTCTAAAATTGATGTATTTACTTTTTCTCTACCGGTAGTGATGTAATCCAGTAGCCCTTTTTCTTCACACACACACACACACACAAACACACCACACACACACACGCACACACACAAACACACCACACACACACACACAAACACAACACACACACACACATACATAGCATTTCCTCATAGAGTCTTTATTTCAGGAACGGAGTATCCTATATTCACTTCACAAGTAGATCCAGAACTTCCTCAACTAGTTACATTTCCATGAACGGAGTATCTTGCATTCACTTCACAGAAAACTAGCATTCCCTCACGCAGCCTTTTTTTTAATAACGAACAATCATGTGTTCACTTCACAAAGTATATTCTGCTTTAGACTTAATTCCAGGAAATGCGCTTTATTTCATTCACTTCACAAATTCACTTCCAACATTTCCTGAATAATCCCCTTTTTATTTAAATTACTCTTTTCCGCTTTCACTTCACACACACAAAAAACCGAACAGTTTCTGATTTACATTTCCCTTCACGACCGACGCAATCAAGAGTTCACTTTACGAGACAAGTTAGCATTTTCTGGTAATTTTCACGAAAACTTCACCCAGAATATTTCCAGCTGAGAACATGTAAAGTGACACTCCAACGCCGACAAGCGCGTCGTAACAGCGCTGCCAAGTGAGTGCTTGTTTGAAAGATCCTTCTTTTAGGTGCGCGCTTTTCCTGTTTTATTTCGCGAACTTATTTATACTTTTTAAAATTGAGAATTTTATTTTCAAAACTGTAAGTTAGTTTATCATCATCATCATGGATACATTCGCCAGCGTCCCTAATGAGGTATTTGAGTCGTTAGAAAAGAAAAGAGCGACGTTTAGCAATGGCAGTTTAATTCTGCTTAAATTTTGCTCTTGAAACCATCGTAAATAAACATCTTCGCTTTTCTTACGAGACTTGAAATACTTCAGACAGTTGTAAAGACAAATACATGTGATCGTAATACAGAGAAATGTGTAAATGACAATTGTTAAACTTAATTACGGGACTCGGCATACGGCTCGCGTTTTGTGCTGGCTGTGTTCGATTGTTGGTTTCACGAGAGTTCCAGCCAATTATATCCCTCTGTTGAGCTGCGAGAATTTCTTTCACATTTTGCGAGGGTTGTTTGTGTTCGAGGGAGATAATATTTGCTGTCGCTGTTTGTTGTCTCCGAATCTGTCTTGCCTTGTGCATTAGTGGTCGCAGTCTGTTGGATCATTGTTCCACATTTGTTTATTCCTTCATTTCACCGTCACTTTCTCTGTCGATCTTTACTATCAGTCTTCAATGTGTCTGTCCATCTGTCTGTCACGGGTAGGATCAATAATACTTACTTTAAATGCAAATCTATCTATCTATCTATCTATCTATCTATCTATCTATCTATCTATCTATCTATCTATCTATCTATCTATCTATCT